>JBBBDQ010001266.1:820000-1035000 GCA_037127315.1 Ascarosepion bandense | reverse complement strand
CAAGAGAGGCATTAATTTCAAAGTAAAATACCCCACCAAAACAAAGAACAAAAACAAACTCTCCTCTCCTTCAAAATTGGATCTTCTGACTTCAATAAACTTGTACTCCGGCCACTTTCTGACGGGCTCCATGGAAGTCGTCCAAAATGAAGGTATCTAGGACCTTTGTTACGTTGTCCTTCATCTTCTCGACATCTTCAAAACAACCCCCCCCCCAATGTTCTCCTTGGGGAAAATTAAAAGTCACAGGGAGCAAAATTTGGACAGTAATTAGTGTAATGGATGGTTTTAATGCCCATCAACCATTACCCTGTTGTCACCAATGCATTTTTTCTTCTGTTAATGTGGCGCAGTGGATATTGGCTCGGAACGAGAAATCGGGGAACCGAGTTCAAATTCCAGTTGAATTCATTGCATTCACTTATGTGCAAATACCCTTGGGAAAAGTATTAATCCATCTATTCCTTCCAGTTATGGGTTAAATAACAGGACAGATTGGGTTCTATAGCCTTGGTCAGCAACCAGTCTACTGCAGAAAGCAATGGCAATCTACTGTGGGATAATCTTCTGCCCAGTCAGTCATGTCTCTTTCGAGACATGATCACCCAAGCGTGTTTCATATATGGCACTTAACTGACTGATCCTATAACGCAGATGACACCACAATCTGGATTGATAAAGGCCAACCAGTCTACCACAGAAAGCAATGGCAACCTACTGCGGGATAATCATCTGCCCAGTCAGTTATATCTCTTTCGAGACATGATTGCCCAAGCATCTATCACGTATGACACTTAACGGACTGAATGACAGCACTCTGGGAGAAAAATACTTTGTACATGTTCAGTTGTTCATGAATAATTTTGTATAGAGTTGTCACATCCACTCCAAACTGCATGCTTATTGCTATTATCAACACACAATAGTCTTCATCCATAAAATTGAATTTTCTCAGCCTGTTCTGACATTTCAGGGATACATGATGATGATGCAGACTTAGAAAGGCATCATCATCATACTGAAGATCAAAAAACATTGTTGTACTCCTCATTTTAGGAAATTAAAGCTAATTATGATTAAACACTCTACCATCCAGTCTATAGCAGAAACTGATGCAATCTTCCAGTTGAAAAATTCATGCTGTTCTCAGCAATATTCCAGTAGAAAATGTGCCGCAAAAAACATGTCTGTTGTACTGGCGGCCGATAGCTTTGTTTTTAAGAAGATACTTTGTGAATCTACCCACTTGAAAAGATGGCTGTGTGTCAAGATCAGGCATAAGGGTTATTGTTAGCAAACTCAGAATCATTTGTGTTACCGTGGTTGAGCCACTTATTTAAGTTCAATATTCTTTGGCAATCTTTGAAGTTGGAACTACCGTCTTTAAAGTGTTGCCTTGTTACACACTCCATTCCTTCAGTCAACTTACCTCATGTCAAGTTCCATGCCTCAATAAACTTTTAAAAAGTTTTGTTCAACTTATAATTGCTCTGTCATTGTTGGCTTCTCTTGTGTGAAAACTGAATTTGTTTAAAAGTGGAAAAAAGAGTCTCATCTTTCTACTGTTCTTAAAACTCTTTTCCCATTAAAAACAGTTTTTTAAAAAAACAAGTTAATCCATAAGCAATCTGAAGCATTTAAGATTCTGTAGAAATCTTGCCCAGTTTAATGCAAAACTTTATTGCAGTCAAAGCTTCCAAATTGTCTTGTCCTGGCTTCATTCCACAAGCTGGATATCTGTGATGAGCAGTTTTTGGTAGGATGTGTTCAAAGAGCTGTTTGTAACACCCCAGATGGAGGTCCGAACAATTTCTCCTGCGGCAGTTCTCCACGCTGTGATGTTACCGGGGGTTGGTTGAAAAAGTCAGTCTCAAGCTGGGAGTACAAGATAAACTATTGAAGGAACGAACTTCCACAACTTGGAGGAGTTTAATCGATGCTTTATTTCATTCAGAGTTAGTCTTACAGTTGGGGCAGGCGATATGACACTCAGCTCGATCTCTAATTAATGGAGATCAAATGCCGAACCGACCGATTCAGACGAACAAAGTTTCCCTTCTTTAATGTGTCTTACTTCAAGCACACACCCTACTGAACTGAACAGCTCTAAAAAATCACTTGTATTTATATTGAAATAATCTGAAGTCCACTAGACGATCGGCTTAAAACAAAAGATAAGCATTGGTGACTAAGTCTAAAATTTCAAGGTACTTAAATTTTGCTTCCTTTGATGTGTAATCATCCCGCAGACATCCGTCTACACTTAGCCTCCAACAACATATTTTCCAGGATTTTTTTATCTTTTTATCTTAAAGCTTTGTGTGAAGGCTGTCAGATTTTCTCTTCCACAATTTACTTATAAAAGAAAAAGTGTTTATTTATTTATTTTCTTCCTTCTCTTTTTCACTTAGTACTTTTGTTAAACGAAACACGTTTTTAAACTATTTTTCTATTCTTAACCATTTTCGATTCTTAACCATTTTCGATTCTTAACCATTTTCGATTCTTAACCATTTTCGATTCTTAACCATTTTCGATTCTTAACCATTTTCGATTCTTAACCATTTTCGATTCTTAACCATTTTCGATTCTTAACCATTTTCGATTCTTAACCATTTTCGATTCTTAACCATTTTCGATTCTTAACCATTTTCGATTCTTAACCATTTTCGATTCTTAACCATTTTCGATTCTTAACCATTTTCGATTCTTAACCATTTTCGATTCTTAACCATTTTCGATTCTTAACCATTTTCGATTCTTAACCATTTTCGATTCTTAACCATTTTCGATTCTTAACCATTTTCGATTCTTAACCATTTTCGATTCTTAACCATTTTCGATTCTTAACCATTTTCGATTCTTAACCATTTTCGATTCTTAACCATTTTCGATTCTTAACCATTTTCGATTCTTAACCATTTTCGATTCTTAACCATTTTCGATTCTTAACCATTTTCGATTCTTAACCAATTATAATAAAATACATATTTTACAAATCCACCTTAATATACGCCTAGTTATCGTGACATGTTACAGCCGTCTCCTTTGGCCTGGAATCACAAAAACTTAATAGATTTAAAGTAACCAAAGCCCGTAATAATTATCAGTGTGTATTTATTTCGTGTCTTGTCTGTAGTCAGAAGGGAGGTAAATCATCTTAGGTTAATAAATGTATGAGCAATTTAATAATTTGTACAAATATCTGCATTTAGACAAAATTATGTCCCGAGCAACATGAACCATGAAATTCCTTTTACTATATCTAAATCTAATCTTATTTATAAATGGAACTTTGTGTATGTCCGTTACGTATAGACTCCGAAATGGCTGAAACGATTTTCTTGAAAATTTACACAGTTGTACTATAAGCATCTGCAAGTGTTCTTAGGTAGGCTTTGTGTCGAGGTACCCCTGATAAATATCGATAATCGAAAAAATTGGGTTATAGAAGGAGTGGTCTGATTTTAATCAAATTTGATACACTCATAGACAAAAACATAAGAAACGATATTCAGAAGTTTCAAGATTGCAGTCCTTACAATAGTGCAGAAAACTGATATATATATATATATATATATATATATAAGGCAAGATGTTTGTGTGTGCCTGTTTATCTGCCTGTATGTTTGTATTTTTTTCAGCTCTTTGATTTTAGTTTTTGCTTTGCATTTGGCTCTATGTAGGTATAATTGTAGTTCTTAGTCTCGGCCATGATACCATTTACTCAGAGGACTTATTTAGCCTTCAAAATTCAGTTTACGATGAAAAAATCTTATTTGATATCGATACCAGGAAATCAAAATTTGACTTACATCCATTCATTTTTCTTTCAGTCTACGGTTTCTCTTTAACTGGAAACAACTATTGCTTTTTAGTCTTTCGTGCTAACGTCGAAAGAGTCTGAGCTCCAGGACCATGCATTAGTTCTAAAGCTTTCACTACACCTGAGCAACGCCGGGCTATACTGCTAGTTGTAAAATAAAACAAAAGTCCAAGAACAATTATTCTACAATCTGAGTTTTAGTCAAAAAACACTTTCGGTTCTCAACTAGTCAGTTCTCCATTCTAAGAATTGGGAGGAAAATCTTTTGAGTCTTGAACGAAATTAGACGATTAGAGTAAGAATGACCTCAGATGGCTTTTTCTCAAAGGTAAACAAGACAAAATGATGCATCTTTGTTTAACTTATCAGTTAATAAACTGTGTCAGGATTAATGAAAGGAATTAGCTTTGTATAATTAATCTGCAACAAAATGCTCAATAATCTTGCATTATATTATTGACTGTGTTTGTTGTGGATATAATGGGATTATTGAATAACTATTTGTCCTATAAACTCATCAGATCATGACATTCATTTGTATGCCATACATGGCGCCAAACTGTTTCAAAATATCTGAACTGTCAGCTGCATACAACTGTTTCCTAAGATGAATAGTGTCAAATAGTTTGCGTGAAGCCTGAGGGTCTTGGTTTTACAATTTTGAGTCCCCTGGCATTTATTTTTTTTATATAAACAGTGCTCAATACAATAAATATTGTAGAGCTTAATATAATCATATAAGAACTGTATCAAATAACAGAAACCACGTCACTTGAAGACTACCAACAGCAGCAACAACTAAAATGGATAGCACATGTAACTTAAAGAGGAAATAATGAAATAATCAAGATGTTGACCTTCCACACTACTTCGAATAAAAGGTTGGGACAGAAACCTAAAGGTGAGGAGACACCAATTTGCATTCCATGTCAGGAGCTCTACACAGTCAAACTATACTAACAAGCTGCATAGATCTTGAACATATGCGATTAAGATACTATCAAGAAAACAATCGGAAAGACATTTTCAACAAAGCTGACCCAAATGACCTTTTAGAATTTCTAAAAGCAACAAAATTATATAACAAAATACAGTTGCGAAAGAAGATAGCATATAACCATCACATATCAAATCACAACACCTCTATTTATATCTCGACAGCAATAGACTCACAAAAGATCAACAAACAGTCAACAAAAACCAAACAAATTCTTCAGCATTAAATGACCCAAAAGGGTAGATAGGCTGGTAAAACAAACAACTAAACTAAGCTAAAAACGAGTGGACTTGATAAACTTATTTTCCTAAGTGAACATTTTCAACCAACAACAGTACTGGCTTGTCGGCCAATGGATGCCAAATGTTTCCTTATAAGGAAACGGCTAATATTACCATTACTATTCGTTGATATTATTTGTAAATAATGCTGATTCTGAAATATTATTTTAAGCGAGCAATTTGAACTGATGGCAGTATTGGCTTGTCGGCCAATGGATGGCAAATGTTTCTTTATAAGGAAACGGCTAATAATACCATTATTATTTGTCGATATTATTTGTAAATGATACTCATTTTGAACTATTGTTGATGCGGAATCCCAATTTATTCTGTAAAAAAAAATAAAATCAAGGAAAGCTTATTTTCTATTAACATCCGCTTAAGATTAGTCACGGAAAAAGGTTTTATGTGGATAAAGCCTGATGGTCTTTGAAGATCGTCCTGTTTTTGAACATTGTGAACTGGCACTACAGAATAGCAAAGAACTGTATCAAATAACAGAAACCACATCAGTTAAGGACTACCAACAGTAGCAATAACTAAAATTGATGGCATATGTAACTCAGAGAAAATGACATAATTAAGATGTTGACATTCCACACTACTTCAAATAAAAGGTTAGGAAGGAAACCCCCATCAATACTGGAAAGAGCGATAACAGATACTGAACTTGAGAAACCTATTTTCCTGAAAAATTGTTTTTAGAGAAAGACTTGTAAAATTTCAACCAACAACAGTACTATTTTCTTATAAGGAAACAATTAATATTCCTATTAGCATTTTTAACTATAGAAAGTTTTATATCTGGGTATTATTTTGAACTATTTTTGTCATCTTGGTTGATATAGGTGTTATTATACACATTTCGACCAAGTACCTTCTGGTCATTATCAGGTGTTCGTTGATTGGCTGATATAGATATTCTGTTGATTTTTGTGATATATCCTGTAATTTAATTATTGTTCTTGTTGAAATTTGCACATAACAACCAGATCCAAGGATTGAACTCACGACCATGAGATGATAGTAACACATTTATAACCAACACGCCACTGTCCCATCCCCGTTCAGCCACCATTTGCATTTACTGATTGTTCTTCTAGATGCCGTATCCCTTCAGGATATTGATGATCATGGCTCTCCACAATTTCTTATCCTTTCTAGCTGTGAGTGAATTGTCTTTTTGCGATCTCTTCTAATCTCTGTTCTGCTTACCGTTTATGCAAGTTTTTTATTTTCTCTAAAACTTTGTCATTGCTCTCATATTCAGTCCATGGTATCCTCAGACCAATTCAATTCCTGTCCTGTGAGTATCAGATTTTCCAAGCCCTCTTTCCTCATTATGTGTCCTAGATATTTCAACTGTCTCTTCCTAATGTTAAGTATAAGTTTCGTTTTTGTTTCCATTTTCTCTAAAACTTTGTCATTGCTCACATATTTAGTCTATTGTATTCTCAGACTGATGCAATTCCTGTCCTGTGAGTAACAGATTTTCCAAACCCTCTTTCCTCATTATGTGCACTAGATATTTCAACTGTCTCTTCTTAATGTTAAGTATATGTTTCCTTTTTGTTTCCATTTTCTCTTAAACTTTGTCATTGCTCACGTATTTAGTCCATGGTATTCACAGAGCAATTCACTTCCTTTCCTTTGAGCATCAGATTTTCCAAGCTTCTTTTCTCATGATGTGCTCTAGATATTTCAACTGTCTTTTATCGATGTTAAGTATAAGTTTCCATTTTGCTTCCATTTTCTGTAAAACTTTGTCATTGCTCACAGATTCAGTCCATGGTATCATCAGATCGATTCAATTCCTATCCTGTGAGTATCAGATTTTTTAAGCCCTCTTTCCTCATTTTCTTCAAATTTTAGTGTTGAATTTTCTGTCCTCTGTTAAAACATTGTATTATTTGATTTCGGTATTTCCAATTTGTAATTTGCATTTTGGGTTCATCTTTTTGCTGGTAACCATTCTGCCTTTTTGCAATTGATGCTTAGTCCTTTCTTCTTGCTTTCTTTCACTATCTTCTGGAGCAATTCCTGTAATTTTTTGTACATGTGCTATCAACGCTGACATCTGCATCATATCTTTTGTTGTTAAGATTCAGGTTACCAAAAAAGGAGTCCCTGTGGGGCGTCTAATTCTCTCAGAAATGTCTCACTGTATAAGTTGAATGAGTCTGGCAAGTAGACATATCCTTGTCTTACACACCTTTGTTTGATTACAAGATCAAGCATAAAACTGGCTCTCATAATTCGATGTTGATATGTGTCCACACTCTTTGTTTTTATGTGCTCTATCTCTTATATTGAGCACTTGTATACCATATATATATATATATATATATATATAATCCACAGATAGTCCTGTTTTTCTGTATCACAGCTCATCAGTATGGCTAGACATCTGCTTGCTTTCAGCCGAGAGTGAAACTGGACCAATTTGACGTTAGAAATTCTACCTCTAAGCTATGGCCACTTGGTAGAGGAAAGCAGATTTTTAAGGTGTTATATACACAATGTAAACATATGCCAGTAGCCAAGAGTGTTCAATTCATTGTTGTAAATAGTGGTGAGTAGCTTTTATTTTTTAAATCTATCACTTCCCCAGAATGCTTAATATATATATATATATATATATATATATATACACACCCACACTCTTGAAAAAAAATCTTTGGATATTCTGCAAATCCATGGGTAATAGATATTTGGCTGCTTAGCTGCAAAATATTGATTACCCATGGATTTGTAGAATATCCAAACATTTTTTTTCAAGGTTATATTACTCTGTTAAACTTAATAAAAAATTTAACATAGTTCTTTTGAGTTTGTCTCTATTGAAATTTACTTGACAAAAATAACAAATACTCCAAGTTTTTATACACACGCATATATATATATATATATATATATATATATATATATATATGAGGGTGCACATATGTATAGTATCATTATTCAGGTGTCAATAAAACAGTGCTCAATGTATCAACAGAGCTGTATTATATATATCTAAACTTATTTATAAATGGAACTTTGTGTGTGTGTTACCTATAGATTCCAAAACAGCCGAGAGATTTTCTTGAAAATTTACACAGTTGTACTATAAGCCCCTGCGATAAATATTGAAAATCGATAATTGGAAAATCTGGTTATATAAGGAGTGGTCCAATTTTAATCAAATTTGATACACTCAAAGACATAAGAAATGATATTCAGAAGTTTCAAGCTTGCAGTTCTTACAATAGAGCAGAAAATCGATTATATATATATATATATATATATATATATATATATATATATATAAATAAAAGGCAAGATGTTTGTGTGTGTGTCTGTTTATCTGCCTGTATGTCAGTTTTTTTTTTTTTTTCCAGCCCTTTTATTTTAGTTTTTGCTTCAGGTTTGGCTCTAAGTAGGTATAATTGTAGTTCTTAGTCTCAGCCATGATGCCATTTACTCAGAGGACTTATTTAGCCTTCAAAATTCAGTTTATGCTGAAAAAAACTTACTTGATATCGATACCAGGAAATCAAAATTTGACTTAAATCCATTCATTTTTCTTTCAGTCTACGGTTTCGCTTTAACTGGAAGCAACTATTACTTTTTAGTCTTTCGTGCCAACATCCAAAGAGTCTGAGCTCCAGGACCATGGATTAGTTTTAAAGCTTTTATTACACCTGAGCAATGCCGGGCTATACTGCTAGTATATATAATATATATATATAATTTCAAACTGACAGTTAATAGATTTGAATTTAAGTTCCCTCAATGTTCATTGGAATTAAATCTTATAAAGTTACGGATTTTTTTTTTTTTTTTTAATAACATGATTAAAAATTTAAGTATTCTAGGGTTACATATAGGTAAAAAATTAAAATATAAACTAAAAAATAATAAAATGCAGGGAGAAAAAAATCAAAGGGGCATAAAGCGTAAAAGTTTAAATATTCAAATATTTTTCTTAGATAAAAAAAATAAAATTTTAAATAAAATAGAAATAAAATTAAAAAGTAAAATTTTTAATTAAAATAAAACAATGCAGTTAACAAAATTAAAGAAGTTTAATTCATAATTGATAAAAGTAGTATTGTGTGAGAAAGAAAGGGGAAGTAATGAAGGAAGAGGGAAAGAAAGGGTCAGACGTATAGAGAAATCTAAATCAATCTGGGTCTAAGAATTTAAGTATTTTTTTTTCTATGACAGCATCTGCTCATTAAATCACTTTCTTTATTAAGCAAACTAGGATTATTGATAAGATGACAAGTTTTTCTAAAAGGCATAGATTACATTTATCTCTTTTCCATTATAATGTTTGGATTTAGCTACGATATTCCAGGTCAGAATTGGGTTCTTACTGTTGTTTTTTAATTTCCAATGTATGGATAAAGCAGTACTTTTGCTGTATTTACTGTTGTTTAAAGACAACATGTGGTTGTTAAATCTTATCTTCCACCTGTTAAAAGTGTTTTCAAAGTAACATTTAACATCTTTATCATCCGAATGAATTTGGGCTCTATAAACAATACTTTCTGACATATATTGGCCATTCAATGAGTAGGTTCTATTAGATTTTATTTAGAAAAGCCATCTCTGTTGCCACCACCAGAGAATGATGCGAGTGGATGGATACGAACAGGGGCTGACTATACTCGGGTCGTCTGATCTGTTTTGTTCTTCACCATGTCAACCTCAGTTGGTTATTTCATGCCAGCAATTTCTTTTTTTATATATATATATATATATATATATATATATATATAGATTTGTATGCATAGAATATGTAGTCTTTCTAAGAAATCACTTTGTAGATCGAGTTTTATTGACATATTTTCGTAAAGAGGGCTTTGTCAAGAGTCACATGTAGTACTTGTGTGTGGATATGTGTATATACGCCACGGTAGGGATGGACTTATATTTTCAATTCAATTCTTTTCATTGTTAATAACTTAAATGTTCTTTGTTTACTGTGTGTTAATATTTACTCTTTGATAATGGCTTATGTGAGCCGAAAGCTTAGACCCGATAAAAAAAATCAACAATTACTGTGATTTTTTTGTTGTCTTTCAATGACATCACCATCAAGTATATCAGACGGTATGAATGGATCCTACACAAAATTAATAGACAAAACTTGTCTATATTATTCAATGAAACCTGCATGAATATATATATATATATATATATATATATATATATACACACACACCCACACAGGAGATACTTTGAAGATTAACTGTTGTATCATTGGGGTCTGACAGGCTGCAAGGTCATCATCATCAGTGCCGAAATACATATTACCCGTGAAATTGTAGAATTTTTTTTTTGTTTTTTTTTTTAGAATATCTAAAAGTTTTTCTGAATTATATTACTCTGTTAAATTAAATAAATGAAATTAACATTGAGTTCTTTTGAGTTTGTCTCTATCGAAATTTACCTCATATACCAAGTGTTCTACGTTCCATTTATTTTTATATATATAATCTCCGAGTGAATAAGGAATGAGGAAAAAATTTACAGTGTCCAAAACATTAATTTTAAACCGTGCTCGAGATAGATATTTATATATGTTTTCAAACATACGCACCGTAGTGGGGGTGCTGGAGGGTGTCGTCAGTGATGTCTTTACATGGGTTTCGGGTCTCTCAACATCATACCCCCGTCACCACACCGACCCGACCAGAAATGATCAGTCTCTGGTCCACCCTCAATGAGCACTTTCAGACATTAGAAACAAAATTTATGAAGTTTTAGCCCCGTAAGTCTTGCACACTCTTCCGATTAGCAACAGTCAAAGCCAGTTTGCATAAAGAGGCGAACTGTACATGAAATCGTCCTAAATTAAAACAAAAAAAAAAATAAATAAAAGTATGAAGCCATTTACTTGTGAAAAAAAAAAACCTCGACTAAAAATTAATCACAGTTCGTTTAAAATAAATACAAATCTACAATTGTATATAGATATATTGTCATTTCTAAAAAAAAATCTGTCTAAGAATTTATCAAAATTCATTTAAAAGAAATACAAATATCTACATTTTATCATGTTTACGAGTACAATCAAAAAATGAGAAATCAGAAATGCAGAATTCCAAGGAATTTAGCTACCCATTTGTTTTTGCAAAATCCAGGTACTCGCCCTTTTTAATCCATAACCAATTAGCTGTCCTTTCCGCTGTTTCGGTTACGGACTTGAGTGCTTTCCATTTTTTTGCTCCTACTAACCCTATATCCGTTAAGGCTTTGCTTCAGGACCTTGCTACAAATTCTCTAGTCCCTACTTCTATCGGAGTGCAGCTAGCCTTCCAGCCTTTAACCCTGCAACTCTCCAGCAGTTCATCATATTTCAACTTTTCCCTTTCATGGGCTTCTTCTGCGTTTTCTTCCCAGGGGACTGTCATTTCCCCACAAAACTTTCTTTAAAATATGTGAGAAGAAAACTATATTTGGACGAAGTTTTGTAGTGGCAATTTACTCTGGGAATTTCAGCCTCGAGCCTATATCAGCCCTTAGTTCCCAGTCCGTTGCAGGAGATAACAGGTCTAGATTTGCCTTTCTATTTTGTAGTGTTTTAGCGCCTGCTTTAATAAATTTTATTTGCCTTGTGTCTGGGTTGTAAACATTATCTTCGATGGCATTTTGAACTATGTTCACAATCTCTTAAAATTTTGTCATGGCGCCATCTGTAATGCCCATCAGCCTGTGCAGATTTACAGATGCTCAGAATATGTTTTAGGGTACCTTTACACCCACAAAAATGACAATATAATTTTCTTAAAAAATATATTACTTTAAAATTTTGTTCGTCAGAAATGTATTGTTGGTAATATTTTTCCTTCATAAATATATTCTTGGTAATTTTTTTTTTTTTCTTTCAAAAATTTATTGCTGGTAATATTTTCTTCAAAAAAGTATTGCTGGAGTTTTCATTATAAAAATCTGATACATTTATAGTATTTTGACCCCAGTTTAGGGGTTGACTATTTGGCATATAGGTGGGATTCTAACAAGTGCTATTGCACAAGGTCAACAAGGACTTGGGAATAACAACAGTTAAGAGGTGTTTCCATGCTCTTTAAAACTTTCCAATTACAAGTTTTGTTGCCGGATGCAGTTTATCGTCATGACCAGGATGCCCAACTATACTTGAGAGAGACACACATATAAAGGAAGAAGAAAGCTCGTGATAAAAGAATTTACTTAATTTCTAATGGACTTTGGGCATTATCATATTTATCTTATCTAAAACGCGATGACGAGGAACTATTGCTAGGGTATGATTCAAGGAAAGTTGGTTTTAAGAATTGTGTCAACTCTTTCATTCTTTGTCATTTTCTCATGACAATTGTTTCAGCCAAATTCAAGAAAATTAATGTTGATATTAAATTTATTGCTTTCCATTTAGATTTTATAGCCTTGATGGATTTCAGAGTGCTAGAAATAAAGGCCCATTAATATTGACGGGTCTGTGTGAGTGGATGGATATGTGCTTGGATATTATGTTCAAGGAGGTGCTGAAAAGCTACAAATAATGATAACACAAGCAAAGTACTCTTTTTCACAAAGTGAGACAAAGGTTCATTCCCTGACAGGAAACACGTTTTTCTTTATTAAGATATCTTGAAAGCACAGACTGATAGATGCAATATTTGATTAATAAAAATGGGGAGTCTATTTCAAATGCGGATTACTCACAATAATTAAAGTGAAAGCTAGCCAGAGTAATTGCATTAGAGGCAAAGAAAAGAGTGCTGGATTGCGATGTGATTTCTGTCCTTCTGTATAGAAGTGAGTGCGGGACAATCTCATCAAAGATAAAGGAGAGGCTTGAGGCAGCAGAAAATGTGGTTTTACAGAAGGATGCTGAGGATATCATGGATGGAGCACGTGTGCAACGATGAGGTGTTGGAAAGGATGCAAACGAGAAGAAAACTGATAATAAATATCAGGAAGAGACAAATGAAGTTCCTGGGACATATAATCCTCTTTAACCATTCTTTTTCTATGTGCACTGTCCCTTCAGGATGTAGGCAATCATGGTTTCCCACGTTTCCCTATCTCTGGTGGCTCTGAGCACGCCTTCTCCTGTTGCACCACGCAACCCTCGTTTTGTCATCCACCTGATTAGGTCCTTCAAATATGTCATCCATTGCTTTCCCCTGTCTCTTTTTCCCTGTATCTGGCCTGCTAGTATCAGGTTCTCCAAGCCCTCCTTCCTTATTGCATGTCCCAGGAACTTGAGCTGACTCTTCCTGATGCTCAGTATTAATTTCCTTTTTGTTTCCATACTTTCCAAAACCTTATAATTGCTCACATGCTCGATCCATGATATTCACAGCATCCTTCTGTAGAACCACATTTCAGTTACTTCAAGTTTTGCCTTCATCTTTGATGATATTGTCCAGCATTCACTGCCATATTGAAGGATGGACAGCATGTAGCAATCCAGTACTCTCTTCCTTGTTTCTAGCAAAATTGTCCTGTTTCTTAATACCTTGCTCAACTTCTGGAATGCTTCCTTCGCCATGCTAATTCGCCTTTGGATCTCTGTGTCGCACTTTCCGTCTTCTGTTATAACACTTTTCAGGTATTTAAATTTTTGTCCCTGCTTGATTCTGGTATCCCCAACCTGTATTTGGCATTTTGGGCTGCCCTTTTTACTAATGACCATGCATGCATTCGTTTTTTTTTTTGTTTTTGTTTTTGTTTTTTTTTTTTGCAGTTTATTTCTAGTCTTTTCTTGTTACTTTCTTCAGCTACCTTCAGGAGGTCTTGTAGTTTCCTTTCTGTGTCTGCTATTAGCACCGTATCATCTGCTTATTTTAGGTTGTTTAAATTGCGGCCTCCAATTACGAATCCAGGCATAACTTCTAGGGTCAATATTCTTGCTGTACAAGTTGAATAGATCTGGTGAAAAGACACATCCTTGTCTTATGTCCCTTTCTGTCTTTGTATATCTACTCAATTCATTACCTGTCCATATGCAAACGGTTTACTGCCAGTAAAGATTCTTGATTACTCTCAAGCCTTTCCCAAATATGTTCAGGCTGTTGAGCATCTTCATCAATTCTTTGTGGCGTATTTTGTCAAACACCTTCGCATAATCAATAAAGTACAGGTAAAGTCCTTCATCATTTGTATTGCCCTTTCAGAGAGCATCCTAATCATAAATATGGCATTCCTTGTTCCTGTGTCTTTAATGAAATTACATGTTCTTGTCCTACCATTCAGTCAGTTAAGTGCCATATGTGATACACGCTTTGGGCGATCATGTCTCAAATGAGACATGACTGACTGGGCAGAAGATTTTATATCCTGTTATTTAAAGTATAGCTGAAGGGAGAAGAGATGGATTGTATTAATAATTAGTGGGTGATCAGTTTATTACTTCATAACAATATAAAACCGATCCCCCACTTTATGTTAAGTAGAAGCTTTACTTACATTTCCAACTATTATCTTTATTCAGTCAGTTAAGTGCCATATGTGATACATGCTTTGGGCAATCATGTCTCGAAAGAGACTTATTCTGCAGTAGGTTGCTATTTGCTTTCTGTGGTAGATTGGTTGCCAGCCAAGGCTGTAGAACACAATCTGTCTTATTTAACCCCTAACTGGAGGGAAGAGATGGATTAATACTTTTCTCAAAGGTATTTGCACATAAGTGAATGCAACAAATTCAACTGGAATTTGAACTCAGCTTGCCTGATTTGTTGTTTTGAGTCAATATCCATTGCACCACAACACACATCTGCTGTCCTACCATGACTTCATTCAAAAAAGGCTTGATGTAGAAAAATCAGCTTGGAAAATAAAATAGAAATAAAGAGAATGAGAGATTGGTGGAGAGGGAATGAAGTGGGGGGAGGGAGGGAGGGGGATTGGCAAAGAGGGAATGAAGTGGGGGGAGGCGGATTGGCAGAGAGGGAATGAAGTGGGGGGGAGGGGGAGGGAGGGGGATTGGCGGAGAGGGAATGAAGTGGGGGAGGGAGGGGAATGGTTGATGAAGATAGAGGGAGGGGAATGGTTGATGAAGATAGAGGGAGGGGAATGGTTGATGAAGATAGAGGGAGGGGAATGGTTGATGAAGATAGAGGGAGGGGAATGGTTGATGAAGATAGAGGGAGGGGAATGGTTGATGAAGATAGAGGGAGGGGAATGGTTGATGAAGATAGAGGGAGGGGAATGGTTGATGAAGATAGAGGGAGGGGAATGGTTGATGAAGATAGAGGGAGGGGAATGGTTGATGAAGATAGAGGGAGGGGAATGGTTGATGAAGATAGAGGGAGGGGAATGGTTGATGAAGATAGAGGGAGGGGAATGGTTGATGAAGATAGAGGGAGGGGAATGGTTGATGAAGATAGAGGGAGGGGAATGGTTGATGAAGATAGAGGGAGGGGAATGGTTGATGAAGATAGAGGGAGGGGAATGGTTGATGAAGATAGAGGGAGGGGAATGGTTGATGAAGATAGAGGGAGGGGAATGGTTGATGAAGATAGAGGGAGGGGAATGGTTGATGAAGATAGAGGGAGGGGAATGGTTGATGAAGATAGAGGGAGGGGAATGGTTGATGAAGATAGAGGGAGGGGAATGGTTGATGAAGATAGAGGGAGGGGAATGGTTGATGAAGATAGAGGGAGGGGAATGGTTGATGAAGATAGAATGAAGTAAGTGTAGTGGTTTTGTGGTTATCTATGTGATCTAATAATTGCTATTCACTTATTACAAATTACTAGCGTGTTCAGAATCCAACCCACAAACATTTATAATTTGTACAATGTTGAAACGAAAAGAAATGCAAAGTTGTATGGTTACGAAGATTAAGGTTGAATGTCTTTCACAATAAACCTTCTACGTAGTGTGCTTTGTTTTAGGAACAGTTCAAATGATGCAGAAGTTATTTAATCTGTTAAGTTAGATAAATGTTCCTTTGATATTATGTAGTAAATGTCAATTGAAATGGGTGTGTGAGTGAGAATCGAACAGCAATATATGTGAAGAGACTAAGAAAGTGTGTGAGTTAATTGAACAAATAATATATGTTAATGTTAAGTATTTTGTAGAGGAACTATGCTAAACGCATATTTCATCATACATTTTTTTAAAATGAAAATTAAATATTAAAGACAATTGACGAAACAACGACATGTTATAATAAAAACTAAAAAATAATCAGCATTTGAAAAGATGTTGCAAAATTGTATGCTTATGAAAATTAAGGTTGAATGTTTTTTTACAATAACTCTTCCATGTGATGTGCTTTGTTTCAGGGACAGTTTGAATAATGCAAAAATTATTTAATTTAACAAATTAAATAAATCTTCCTTTCATATTAATTTGGTGAATGTTGATTGAAATGGATGTGTGAATGAAAATAGAACAAAGTATCAGTCAGTCAGTTAAGTGCCATACGTGATACACGCTTGGGCGATCATGTCTCGAAAGAGACATGACTGATTGGGCAGAAAATTATCCTGCAGTAGGTTCCCATTTCTTTCTGCGGTAGACTGGTTGCCGACCAAGGCTATAGAACCCAATCTGCCCTGTTATTTAATCCATAACTGGAAGGAATAGATGGATTAATACCTTTTCCAAGAGTATTTGCACGTAAGTGAATGCAATGAATTCAGCTGGAATTTGAACTCGGCTCCCTGATTTCTTTTCCAAGCTGATATCCACTGCACCACAACGCACATCCCGAACAAAGTATATTAAGTGTAAAAGAGTGAGTTTGTTGATTAAGTTTCAGTATTGAGTGACAGTCTTGTACAGCAAGTTGTTCAAAAGGAAATTTTTCAGTGAAAGATTCTTGTTAGTTTCTTCGTTTTTTATAGATAGTGTACGCTCTGAAACACATCGCAATTTTGGGCGAGAAACCTTGTCAAAACATGTTCTCATGTGCCTACGATTAATAGGCCAATCAGCAATGGTTATTCTTAAAATTAAATTTCTGATCCTCTGGCGTTCAGTTTGTACAAATCTTTTAATATCATTGCGCGTGATTAAAAAATTGTTGCTCAAAAATTTTTTTCTTCACTCTTGTTATGCAAGGAGTAAATTATCGCCAATGGTGCGATGTTTTAAATTGTAATTTTCTTAGTTTCACTGCCAGTGTTAAAATAATACACACATTATATATATATATATATATATATATATATATATATATAATCTAATCTAAACTTATTTATAAATGGAACTTTGTGTGTGTGTCCATTACCTATAGACTCCGAAACGGCTGAACCGATTTTCTTGAAAATTTATACAGTTGTACTATAAGTGGCTGCGAGTGTACTTAGCTAGGTTTTGTGTCGAGGTATCCCCGGTAAATATCGATAATCAAAAAAATCGGGTTATAGAAGGAGTGGTCTGATTTTAATCAAATTTGATACATTCATAGACAAAGACATAAGAAACGATATTTAGAAGTTTCAAGGTTGCAGCTCTTACAATAGTGCAGAAAATCAATAATATATATATATATATATAAGGCAAGATGTTTGTGTGTGTGTCTATTCATCTGTCTGTATGTCCTTTATACAAATCCACAATTTTTATCCAATTCTCACCAAACTTTACACAAATATTCTTTAGGCTCAGTCTGAGCTCCAGGACCATGGATTAGTTTTAAAGCTTTCATTACACCCGAGCAACACCGGGCTATACTGCTAGTGTGTGTGTGTGTGTGTATATATATATATATATATATATATATAAATGCATGTTTCATTAATTAATATAGACAAGTTTTGTCTATTTATTTTATGTAAATTTTTTAAAATATTCTCTGATAAGCTTAATAGCATTATCATTAAATGAAGAAAGAAAATTACAATATTGATGCATAATTTTTTTAATAATCCAATCTAAGCTATTCACTTATTATTATTAATTATATAACGATATGATTATAAAAACAGTCTCCAGTAACACAAATGAACGAGGCAAGGCGCCTTAAATAAGGGAGACTCAGAAGCTTAGTCTGTCCAGGTGAATTTCTGATGATGTCAAGCAGAGTAGCCTAAGCAAGAGATAATCTTACAACTGTGAGGTGTGAATTACAAGATAGGGTGGTGAAAGAAGCGGCTGTATCTCGTAGAGCAAAGCGTGCAAGGACATGTCTCGCGTGTAGGTCAATAACTTAGGATGCTCACGTGGCAGGAAAATTTTTGAACGCGCAATTTTCAAAATTGCAAGAAATTATAACATTATCATCGTAGGTTGTATGAACCTAAGAGGTATTTTTTTACACTTAGTCATAATTTAGTCATAATGAAAAAAACAAAAAAAAACTGTCAAATTAGTTATTTAAAATTGCCTGAAGACACCACTCATGGTAGAAACCTAGGTCATGTAATAACTTGTTTACAAATGGAATCTCTCTATATCTCTCTCTCTCTATCTCTATATCTCTCTTCTCTATCTCTATCTCTCTCTCTCTCTCTATCTCTATCTCTCTCTCTCTATCTCTCTCTCTATCTCTCTCTCTCTCTCTCTCTCTCTCTCTCTCTCTCTCTCTCTCTCTCTCTCTCTCTCTCTCTCTCTCTCTCTCTCTCTCTCTCTATATATATATATATATATATATATTTTTTTTTTTTTATTTTTTTTTTTTTGTTTTTCTTTAATCCGAAGTGGAAGAGTAGGAAGGTAAATTCCAAGAACCTGATCCTAATTAAAATAAAATATTTTTTAATATCAAAAACTGATGCAGGTGGAGAGCTCAATTATTTACGAATACAGAGCCAATATACATCCGACACCTTTGAATTTTGAAAATTTTCTCTGATATATATATATATATATATATATATATATAGTTTAGTTCTTATAGTGTAATTTGTTTTTAATAGACAGTACTGGAAACACATGCACAATTCATCTTACACAGGGTGTAGAATAATTACAGTTAAAAAATAAGAAGTTCATAACTTCTGAAAAATGTATTATAATTTTAAAAATTGTGCGTTCAATAATTTCCTGCCATGTGAGCGTTCTTAAAAAAAACCCCGGTAGAATCAGTTATTGAAATTCGTCTGAAGACACCACTCATGGTAGAAACCTAAGTCGTGTAATAATTCGTTTACAAATGGAAAATATTCAAAAGTTCTACAATATAATTGTATTGAACACTTTTTAATACAAATGTGCGCTGGTCTAATCTTATGACCAAAAAACTAAGTAGTTAAAAAAAATCAATATATATATATATATATCACATATAATTACGAATTAATTGTACATTGTGGCACGGAAATTTCTGTTTTGAGATAGATACTTTTCATCGGGCACTCTTAGAAAAATTATAAATTATAAAAATAAATAAAATGGTAAAACATATATATATATATATATAATGTTTAATTACTTAGTTTTTGGTTATAGTAAGATTAGACCAGTGCACATTTGTATTAAAGTGTTCAATACAATTGTTACATTGTAAAACTTAAAAAAGAGTCTTCTTAAAAGAAACGGTGAATGATAAAATCAGTTATTGAAAATTGCCTACTCATGGTAGAAACCTAGGCTGCGTAATAACACCAGTTCTCGCTCTATCACCGATGTTGAGCTTGGTCAGTACTTAGATGGGTGACCGCTTGGGAATACCAGGTGCTGTAAGCGTTATTGACGGATGTGCGTTGTGGTGCAGTTGATGTCGACTCGGAGGGAGAAATTGGTGAGGCGAGTTCCAATTCTAGTTGAACACTTTGCATTCACTTATGCACTGGTACCCTTGGGAAAGGTATTAATCCATCCCTTCCCTCCAGTTATGGGTTAAATAACTGAGGTCTGTTGTTCATGCAATCCGTGGCAGACTTCTGTACTGATTGTTTGTTATCAGCAGTTCCAAAAAGTGTGGATGGTACTACACAACCCTTCACCACTTTAAAGAAAAGACACTCATACATCATAATTGACAGGAGTCCATAATAATAATAATAATAATAAATATATATATATATATATATATATATAAGTAAGTAGCTAATCTAGAGCTAACGGACCAACCAAGGTTTCACCAAATGAATCGTCAGGGCAAGTAAAAAGAAGTAAAATAGAAATAAATAGAATACAGTAGCAGAGGAAATTTATTTGCTCTGCTATTGTATTGAGTGATTTACGTGTTAGGTTCCATGTCTCGGGGTTTTTTTTTTCTTTCAATAGTACTTTGACTAATGCTCACGTGCTTAGTTTGTTTCTTTTTTTTGTTTCCATTTTTTTCCCTTCCACGTTTATACTCTGTGGGTTTTTCAAGACGTGTTCAAAGATAAATTTACAGTTTTATATATATATATATATATATATATATATATAATTAACCAGAAAACAGAAAAATATATTTGAAATTGATCCTCTTTTGACTTCCAAAAAGGTTTAAGTATGAGTGATTTTGTCAACTCTATTCCAAGGAACCAATTTCAGTGCTCTGTAAAGTCATCTATACTAGAATTAATGCCTTCAAAGAATATGTCCATAACTTTTCTTTTTGGTCTTGAATGCTTATTATGTACCCTTATATATATTATTTTTGCAGCGTCATGTGATCCCAGCAGCACAATTTCTCTAATTACATCAAAACAAGGTTGATTATATTCTCTGGTGATCTGTGTTCAAACTCAAATGTAGGCAGCGACACTTCATTTATATATGACACTAGCAGTATAGCCCGGCGTTGCTCGGGTGTAATGAAAGCTTTAAAACTAATCCATGGTCCTGGAGCTCAGACTCTTTGGATGTTGGCACAAAAGACTAAAAAGCAATAGTGGTTTCCAGTTAAAGTGAAACCGTAGACTGAAAGAAAAATGAATGGATATAAGTCAGATTTTGATTTCCTGGTATCGATATCAAATAAGTTTTTTTCATCATAAACTGAATTTTGAAGGCTAAATAAGTCCTCTGAGTAAATAGTATCATGGCTGAGTGTAAGATCTACAATTATACCGATTTAGAGCCAAACCCGAAGCAAAAACTAAAATAAAAGGGCTGAAAAAAAATAGACATAGAGGCAGATAAACAGACACACACACACACACACACACACACACACACACACACACAAACATCTTGCTTTATATATATATATATATATATATATATATATATATATTATTGATTTTCTGCACTATTGTAAGAACTGCCACTTTGAAACTTTTGAATATCATTTCTTATGTCTTTGTCTACGAGTGTATCAAATTTGATTAAAATCGGACCACTCCTTCTATAACCCAATTTTTTTCGATTTTTGATATTTATTGGGGGTACCTTGACACAAAACCTAGCTAAGAACACTCGCAGATGCTTATAGTACAACTGTGTAAATTTTCAAGAAAATCGGTTCAGCCGTTTCGGAATCTATAGGTAACAGACACACATACACACCCAGACCAAGTTCCTTTTATAAATAAGTTTAGATTTAGATGAGATATTGCTTCCCTTGACCTTTTCAGGAGACTATTGGCTTATCCTCTCCCTTGCTCGGCTTTTTTATCTCTCCTTCTTCTTCCAAGAACATTTCATAAAGCCAGACCTGAAAAAAGACACAAGAAATGAACATTTAACTGAGTGGTTACATCAGACATCAAGGACTACGACTACAACCTGCGCCACTCATATAAAATTATCTCATCAAATTCCAAACTTATTACTTTGTTCACACATTTAACAAACTAAACTCTACATAGCAACGTTGTCCCAGACAAAGAACATTACTAAACTTTTCTAACCAACTTTGTTCCTGACTTATAAACATTAGTCATTTTGGAAAATACAGAATTGTTAATGTTTATATAAAAAAACGATATTTTAATAAAATATCTTGGTTATTTCATATTTTTATACATTTCTTATGGTGAGCTAAACTAAACAAGGCCAAACCAAGTCAAGAAGTCAAATCCAGCTATTAATAAACTATCTATATCTTGGTTCACCATAAGTTCAAAGAAGAATTGTTTTTTTTAAATTCATGTCAGTATTCGTAATTCTATTAGATTGTTGGTTGTTTTGTTTTTATGGCATATCAACCTCGGCGGGTCATTTATTGTCAACTAAATTTTATTTATTTATTGCTGGTAGTACCTTTTACTTTCAACAATTTTATTGTTGTTTTTATATAAGTTTTGTGTCTAGTAATACTTTTTTCTCTTTCGAGTATCAAGATTCATTGGGATTTTTTTTTAAGGGCAGGGTCCCCATATCCTACTCTTGTTATTTAACCCATAACTGGAGGTACGGATTAATACCCTTTCCCAAGGGTACCAGTGCTTAAGTGAATGCAGGGTATTCAACTGAATTGGAAATCGGCTCAGCGATTTCTCTTTCTGAGTCGATATCCACTGCACCACGATGCACATCCATCACTAAATGTTTACAGCACCTGGTATTCCCAAGCAATCATCCATATAAGTACTGACCAGGCTCAACGTTGCTTAACTTTGGTGATTGAGCGAGAACCAGTGTATTCAACGTGATATGGCTGTAAGCAATTCTATTAGAAGTAAACAAATGATTAAAATTAAATATTAATTAGTAACACTTTATTAAATTTTAATTCTTGGTGGTTGGGAGTATTTAATCAGAATAAAAATTCTGGTTAATATTAACTTGTATTTAAAATTAAAATCTAAAAAACTTAATAAGGAATTTTTTTCGTTTCACTCCAAGCAAAGTGGTACTGCCACTGGTGTGCAGGGGGCTATGTAAGAGAAAAAGGAAAAGTTTAAGCAGGAGGAGAGCGAAGAGAAAGGCAAATCAGTTACAGGGGGTGTTAGAGAAAGGGGCAAGAGAAGAGTGGGAAGACAAGCGTGAAGACAGTTGTGAGGGTAGAGTGAGAAAGGAAAAGAACAAGATACATGAGTTGATGGGAAAAGGACAAGAGAAGGACTGAAGTCAAGTAGACAAGAGATGGGAATTGACATTGCATTTAAATTCTTGGAGATTGTAGCCATCAGGGAAGCAAGTATACGGAAGGAAATTCCACAGGCGGCAAGAAGTAGAAGTGGCAGCTGCATTTAGTTGATTTCACTGTAAAAGGGTGGGACCTTGTTGCCAGTCTGGTTGCTCGAGTAAATTCTTGTGGAGGGGGGCATCAGGGAGCTAAGCTCGTCGGAGCAGAAATCATGAAAATATTTGTAGAATAGACAGAGGGAAGCAACATCCTTTTGGTTTGAAATTTGCTGGAGTTGAGCTGCCATGTTGGGATTGATCATGTTATAGATTCTCCTTTGGAGCCTGTTGAGAGCCCTGAAATGAATGGCAGGGGAGCCTGACAAGATATGTCAACAGTATTCAATGCATGGTCAGATGGTTGATTTGTAATTTCAAAATTGTAGAGAAAAAAAAAGCATAGGTAGGAGTGATTTTGAGTTTGAGTTTTGTTTAACGGCATATCAACACCTCTGTGGATTTTATAATGCCATAAAGTTGGGGAATTTTTTTTTAATGTTCAGTTATAGTGAGAAGGTTGATTTAGTCAGATTTTGATGAAAAAAGTTCTTACTTTTTATTTTATTTTAGAAAATTGAAGATACCTTCTAGTTTTGTATTGAAAAATGTATTGCTGGTAATATTTTTTTTCCTTTAAATACGTATTATGGCTATAATTTTTTCTTTCAAAAATGTATATTTATCTATATAAGTTTATTTTTACGTCTATATTTCTAAAAAGTCTTTTTTATACTTTCATAGTGCTTTGACTCCAGTTTGGGGGTTAACTATTTGCCCTTAGCTGGGACCCTAACAGGTGCTACCATTCTGGGTCAGGGTGGGCCTGGGAACAACAGCAGTTAAGGTGGTTCCATGCTCCTCACAAATTAATAAAAAATAAGCAAAAAGAGTCTACTTCAGGCAAGTGTGTTCTTCCTTCTCAAGTCTACCAAGCATCATTTTAATTATTTATACTTTCTGTTATATATATATATATATATATATATGCACAGTACTGTGCAAAAGTAGTAGGACAAGAACTATTTTATCTTTTATGAGGCATATTGACAGAAAATAAACAATTTAATTAAATTAATTTTGTTTGATTTACTTCAGCAAAAAAAAATACTTGTTACAAAATATATTTAATATTTAGTATAACTGCCTTTTGCTTTGATGACAGCCTTCATTCTGTCAGGCATTGACATCACAAGCTTCTTCAATGTATCTAATGGTATCTCCTGCCAAGCAGGTTTTATTTGTTCCCAAAGTGTGTCTTGCAAAGTAACATTAGATTTATCAATTCGAGAGGGGGAAGAATAAGAAAGTCAGTCATATCCAAGGATAATAGAATAATGAGTAGTTTCAAAATAACTTGTTTTATAGAAAATAGGAAAAAATTAAATATAACTTCTTTTTAATACATTTTTTAAACCTAGTTTTAAATAATCAATATTTATTAGCAATTTACTTGGCTTTTCACCCTGTATTTGAATTTCAGTGAGGTTTTTAGGAAAATCCCACCCTATCCTAATACTTTTGTACACTACCGGTAGTGTGCAAAAGTGTTAGGACAGGGGGTGATTTTAAACTTTATTTTGATGCCTCATAAAAGATAAAATAGTTTTTGTCCTAATACTTTTGCATAGTACTGTGTGTGTGTGTGTGTGTATGTATATATATATATATATATATATATATATATATATATATATATAAAATGTCAGATTAAATAAATTGCAAACATTATGCTTGCTTATTATTAATAAAATCTGTGTTCATACTCACGGATATTCTTTCACATATCACAATCAAAAGATGTCAGAAATGAGCTGTAACATGGACAGATGTTATTATCATTCATTTCTCAAGGTACCCAAGTACTTTCAATCTCTTTCCGAGAACATCTTCAGGGGTGTGAGTTATGGTAACAAATGTAACCGGGAAACTGTTGCTAAAAATTACTATACATTTTTTTCTGCTTCAAATATAATTGGGTACCTTGAGAAATGAATGAAAATAACTTCTGTCAACGTTACAGCTAATTTCTGACATCTTTTGATTGTAATACACAAAAGATTATCCGTGACTATAACGGATTTTATTAAAAATAAGCAAACATAATGTTTGCAATTTATTTAATCTGACATCTTTTAAAAGAAACTTTGATGCCTAAATACACAAATATATATATATATATATATATATATGAGAGAGAGAGTGACGTAAATGAATAAATATATATAAATATGAGGAGGGTGTACATATGTATGGTATTATTATTCAGGTGTGACTAAAACTGTGCTCAATGTATGAACAGAGCTGTAATTATATCTCGGTTGGAACAACTCTATTTCTGTTTTTAATATATATATATATATATATACTCATATTTTTATTTGACGGTTATGTGGTGCAGGGAAGTAGCCAGTGAGACTTCACTTTTTTTTTAATCATCTCACCCCAAGCAAGGCATTCCACTGCCACTATTGCGCAGGGGTTACATAGGAGAAGGTAAAGAGAAGGAGTGGTTAGACATAGGGAATGTCAGGAGGAAGGTGACAGATGAGTAAGGATAGCGAGGATGAGGGTTGGGCAGATGGGAAGAGTGTTTGATAGAATGGAAGCAGGTTAGTGTGTTAGGATGGTGTCTATTGACCTTACATTTAAACTCCTGGAGATTGTAGCCGTCAGGGAAGCAATCGTTTGGAAGAGAATTCCACAGTCGGGAAGTGCGAGGAAAGAAACTGTTGGAGTAGAAGTTACGGCTGCATTTTATCGGTTGTCACTGTAAAAGGGTGGGATCTAGTTGCTAATCTAGTATCGCGTTCAAATTCGTATTTAGGGGGCACCAGTGATCTAAGTTCGTTGGAGCAGAAGCAGTGAAAGTATTTATAGAAGAGACACAGGGAAGCCACGTTGCGCCGGTGGGAGAGAGACTGCAGGCGGTCTGCCAAGTCGGTATCTATCACATTACAGACCCACCTCTGAACCTTGTTGAGAAGCCCGAGAAGAACAGCAGGGGCACCCGACCAGATATGGCAGCAGTATTCAATGCACGGGCGGATGGTAGATTTATAAATGTGCAGGATAGATTTAGACGGAAAAAACTTCCGTGCCCTACACAGAGAACCGACTTTCATAGCAGCGGATTTAGCAATGGATTCGATATAGTCATTCCATTTGAGGTCCGCTGAAAGTGTGAGACCAAGGAGGCGTAGTGTTTTACTCTCTGGGAGGCAAGCCTGGTCCATGCTAATGGGAGGTAGGTGAGATTGATGATGATGGTTAATTGAGAGTAGCTTCGTTTTAGAAGCATTAAAATTATGAAAAACATAAAAAACAAAAACATATATGAAACTGGTCCTGGGCATGACGGTAAACTGCATCCGGCATCAAGGCCTCTGATCAGGAGGTTGTGAGGAGCATGGGAACAACCACTTAATTGTAGTTACTCCCAGATCCACTCTAATCCGGAGTGGTAGCACCTGTTAGGGTCCCAGCTATGGGCAAATAGTTAATCCCTCGAACTTGGGTTGAAACACTATGAAAGTATAAAAATACACTTTTATAGAAATATATCTATATAAATAGATTTTTATAGAAAAATATACATTTTTGAAGGAAAAATATTACCAACAATACATTCTTGAAGAAAAAATTATTACCATAACACATTTTTGAAGAAAAACAAATTATTCTCAGTAAAAAAATTCTTTTAATACAAAACTACGAAACATTTTCAGTTTTCTATAATAGAAAAGAATAAAACAAATTTTCATTAAAATCTGAGTAAATCAACCTTCGCATTATAACCGAACATTAAAAAAATACCTCACCTTTTCGGCGTTAAATAACCCAGAGGTTGATATGCCGTTAAACAAAACTCAAACTGTTATTATTTGATTATATTTTTATCACTTTTATTTTATTATTTCATTCATTATTATTATTACTATATTATTACTATTTTTATTATTTCATCATTATTATTATTACTATATTATTACTATTTTTATTATTTCATCATTATTATTATTACTATATTATTACTATTTTTATTATTTCATCATTATTATTATTACTATATTATTACTATTTTTATTATTTCATCATTATTATTATTACTATATTATTACTATTTTTATTATTTCATCGTTGTTATTATTACTATATTATTACTATTTTTATTATTTCATCGTTTTATTATTATTATTATTATTACTATTTTTATTATTTACGTTATTTTTATTTTATTACTATATTATTACTATTTTTATTATTTATCTTATTATTATTACCATATTTTTATTATTTATTTTTTTATTTCATTATTATTATTACCATATTATTATTATTTTTATTATTTCATATTTTTATTATTTACCATTATTATTACTTATTTTTTTATTTCATATTATTATTACCTATTTTTATTATTTATTTTTATTATTTCATTATTATGAACATTGTTATAATATAATCTTGATTATGATGATTATATGTCATCATTAATATTATGTTAATATTTTGTTATAATTCTATTATTATTATGACTACTACTACTATTTATTTATATTATTACTATTATTGGTACTAATATAGCTTGGTCCTGGGTATGATGTAAACTGCACCCGGCAACAAGGCCCTCTGATTGGGAGGTTGTGAGGAGCTTGGAACCACCTCATAATTGCTGTTGTTCCCAGGTCGACTCTGACCCGGAGTGGTAGCTACTGTTAGGATCCCAGCTATGGGCAAATAGTTAACCCCCCAAACCCCAAAGGAATCAAAACTATGAAAGTATAAAAACAGACTTTTATGAAATATATATGAACATTTTTTTAAGGAAAAAATGTTACCAACGAGAACGCATTTTTTTTTTGAAGGAGAAAAATGTTACCAATGAGAACGTGTTTTTTTTTTTTTTTTTTTTTTTTTTTTTTTTTTTTTTTTTTGGAGAAAAATTATTGCCATCATATTTTTTCCATACAAAAACAACTAATGCTTCAGTATTAAATGACCCTTCAAGGTGTTGATATGCCGTAAAGCAAACCAAACCCGAACTAATATTGCTATTACTGTCATTACTACTATTTACATTTTTTTTAACTTTTAATTGATTTTGATTGATATCTGTCACTTATTTTTGCTACTCTCCATATTACTATTACGACTATTATTCTGAAATTTTTTATTAACTTATATATTTAAAAAAAAAAAATCACCTTTAATTGCTTTTGACACCTGTCTCTTTCAGGTGTAGAAATGCTATAGTGAATGGAAGGTGAGTCAGAAGTGCAACCGCCTGCAACGACTGCAATGGAAGCAGGGTGTGCCACGACTGCAACGATGACTCCCAGTGTCAATCATGATGATGCCTCACCCGTTAGCATGGTGCCTGTCACAAAGCAGATGTCAGATGCGGCCCAGTTCTCTTACTCTGCAGTTTGCGCATTGACACTCAGACTTCTCTACTCTGACGAGTGCCACAGGTTAGCATTCACTGCCCTTCACTATTTCTTATTAGCCTTGCGACTCTTAATAGAAGTGGCAGGGTGTGTGTGTTGGGGAGCATTAGTTTTTTTTTTTTTCAGCTTTTTAGATTTTGTTTTTTTTATTTATATTTGGAAAATTTTTCCTTTTTCAATGTTTTTGTTTTCTGCTTTATATATATATATATATATATATATATATATATACTTAGCAGATAAGCTTGTTGCACCAAGCTACCTAAGTTTTACAGAAGAAACCCGGGTAGCTTGGTGTGATAGCTTATTTGCTAAGTACATTTTGCTGTACTTTCTTTGCTGAATTTTGTAGCAATCACTTTTTTAATTCTATCATAGCTTGGAAGCCGTTGTTTTCTGCTTCCCTCAGTGTTGTTATATGCATGTCTGTCTGTCTGTATGTATATATATATATATATATATATATATATAATGTCATCTGCAGACAGAACTGTTTTGCTGCTTCACTGCTCATCGGTATGGTTAGACTCCGATTGCTTTTAACCCAGGATTGAAACCCGACCAAATTGGCGTCAGTTGGCGATTCTACCTCTGAGCTATGGGCGCTCAGTAGAAGGAGGCAGACTTTTAGCATGTATATTGTCATTATATATGGCCAATAGCCAGAGTGCTCTCATTCATTAGTGAATGAGCAATGCGTGCATGCGAGAGTAGCTACTGCTTTTCAAAGTCTACCATTCTTCCAGAGTGCCCAATCAGGGTGTGAGAGCGTAAATAATATCTATATATATATATATATATATATATATAATGTTATGGAAATTAACAAAGATTAAAGAAACTGGTTATAAACAACCGACAATTTAAAATGAGTTTTTTAGGACATTATTTTTGATCGATGCTCGTATTTAATTAGATATTCTGTTTATAATCAAACGGTATCATATTTCCCCCTTCCTGATTATTTACGATAAATTTTTGTTACGAAAATGTGGGTCATTTGGCACGATTTGAACCTGCAATTTGACTTGACTTTGTTTAGACTGATGATCATTCGTGATTGCGAGGTCTAAGATGCGCCAGATCACTTGGTGGCTTCCCCTATGTAGATAGAGGTCGCAGGTTCGAATCCTGCTGAATGACACACATTTTTGTAACAAAAATTTATTGAAAATAATCAGGCTGGTAGAAATAAATATATAACGCTGTTTGATTATAAACAGAATATCTACTTAAATATGAGTATCGATAAAAAATAAAGTTCAAACAAGTCATTTCATATATATATGCATCTATTAACCTATAACTTTCAATAACGCTAAGAATTTTGGTTGAAAATACAAAAATACTGTTTAAATCACAATATTAAAGGCACTTCCCTCTAAGAGAGGCACTATATATATATATAAACTCAAATAATTTTCTCCTGTCAACCTTACATTATTTAACAGTAGAAATGGAGTTTTGAAAGTTTTTAAAAATAAGAGAAAAAGACAGAGGCTCACACGATAGTTTTTAAGAATGTACCTTTTCAAAAGCAGAAAAATTATGTTATAGTCAAAACATGAGGACAAAATAACAGCATAAAAAAATAACATCCAAGGAAATGGCTAGTGAAATTGCTGAAAGTGCTTGGAAAGTCAATAATTATGGATCATTTTTAAATTCCTTATCTCCAGAAAAAAAGCTAACATGTAAGAATACTGGAAAAATTAAATTAAAAAAAAAAATTAATAAAATCTTCCTTTGTCGGTTGTTATATATATATATATATATATTGCATATTTAGGCAGCAATCTCTCTTTTATACAAGTTTCATTAAAAAAAGGGAGACCAGTTAAGCTTTTTATATAATTTTTCAATTGATCTTTTTTCTTTTCAGTAGATAAATTGGATAAAAATTGTCTGAATGTTTTATTCATCCAAATACTTTGGTCTATACTTTTAGACATTATGAAGGATGATTTTTAACAAAACTTGTCTCTCTCTCTCTCTCTCTCTCTCTCTATATATATATATATATATATATATATATATATAGTTAATTATTTCATTAGAACATTTAAAAAACTACTACAAGATTGTCAATTTTGTTTTGACATTGAAAGAACAATGTCTCATCAGGTTACTATCATGAAATGTGCTCTAGGTATTTCAACTGTCTCTTCCTAATGTTAAGTATAATTTTCCTTTTTTGTTTCCATTTTCTCTAAAACTTTGTTATTGCTCGCATATTCACTCAATGGTATCCTCACACTAATTCAATTCCAGTCTTGCGAGTATCATATTTTCCAAGCCCTCTTTCCTCATTATGTGCCCTAGATATTTCAACTGTCTCTTCCTAATGTTAAGTATAAGTTTCCTCTTTGTTTCTATTCTTATCGAAAACCTTGTTGTTGCTTACATGTTCGATCCATGGTATTCTCAGCATCCTTCTGTAGAACCACAATTCTGTTGCTTTGAGTCTTTTCTTCATCCTTGAGGAGAATGTCCAACATTCGCTGACATATAACAGGACAGATATCACATAATCCAATACTATCTATGTTTCCAATGACACTTTCCTGTCTCTTAATACTCTGCTTAGCTTTTCAAATGTATCTTTGGCCATACTAATGTGTTGTGAGGACATGTTGATATATAAGAGAAGTATCAGAAGGAATTTTGGATTAAGTATTTCAAGATGTATTCATTCAGCAATCCTACAACTTGTAGATTCAAATAATATTCAAAGAATCAACAAAACAGTTTTATATATACAACTAGCAGTATAGCCCGGCGTTGCTCAGGTGTAATGAAAGCTTTAAAACTAATCCATGGTCCTGGAGCTCAGACTCTTTGGACGTTGGCATGAAAGACTAAAAAGCAAGTCATTTCCAGTTAAAGCGAAACCGTAGACTGAAAGAAAAATGAATAGATATAAGTCAAATTTTGAAGTTTGGTGAGAATCGGATAAAAATTGTGGATTTGTATAAAGGACATACAGACAGATAAACAGACACACACACAAACATCTTGCCTTTTATTTATATATATATATATATATATATATATATATTATCGATTTTCTGCACCATTGTAAGAACTGCAACCTTGAAACTTCTGAATATCGTTTCTTATGTCTTTGTCTATGAGTGTATGAACCACTCCTTCTATAACCCGATTTTTTTTTTTTTTTTTTTTTTTTTTTTTTTTTTTTTTTTTTTTCAATTATCGATTTTCAATATTTATCGGGGGTACCTCGACACAAAACCTAGCTAAGAACACTCGCAGACGCTTATAGTACAACTGTATAAATTTTCAAGAAAATTGGTTCAGCCGTTTCGGAGTCTATAGGTAATGGACACACACACAGAGACAAAGTTCCATTTATAAATAAGTTTAGATTTAGATTAGATTAGATTAAATGTACAAAGATATTGAAGTGAGATGTGAAATCTCATGACAATGAGATGAATAGTCAAAAGAATGTTTATATAAAGTTCTGTTGAAATACAGTTTGTATTTCGTGATTGTGAGTGAAATTAAAATAAGTTTAGTGTGAGTGCGTATGTTGTTGCTCGAAGTTCATACTGAAAGGTCAAGAGTTTTTACCTTTTGATTGTCAAATTCTTAGGAAAAACAATCACTTGGTCATAGGGAGATAAGAATTCACTTTAGAAGAAAATTATTGGGTTGTCAGTGTTCATGCTGTATTCTAAGGTTCTCGAAGTAATTTGCTGAGAACACTTTCGGAGTCAATGAGTCAGCGGAATTACTTGCATGGAGTCATGTGGTGTCTTGTTAAGAATCGAAAGCCTGACTAGCGATGTTGATCGCGTTCTTGTATTTATACAAAAATCTCATTTTGGAAGTGGCTCCCAGAGCCATGGCGGGAAAACAGTTTTGTATTGAATTTACCAATCAAAAGCTCAATGTACGAACTAAGGATGTTGATTGGCTAAAGGGTTTTTTGTACGAAGAGTCTACTCTTTTGAGAAAGGGTTGAAAGGTTTATGTGGAATATGCCACAAATGCTTTTTCAGATCTTAATGTCGCACTTTCTGTCCTCTGTCAGAACACTTCCCTTGTTTTCAAATTTTGGTACCTACTTCGTTTTAGTATCCCTGACCTGCAATTGACATTTTGGCATTGTGGTGCAGTGGATAACGGCTCGGAACGAGAAATCGGGGAGCCAAGTTCAAATTCCAGTTGAATTCATTGCATTCACTTACGCGCAAATACCCTTGGGAAAGGTATTAATCCGTCTCTTCCCTCCAGTTATGGGTTAAATAACAGGACAGATTGGGTTCTATAACCTTGGCAGCAACCAGTCTACCGCAGAAGGCAATGGCAACCTAGTGTGGGATAATCTTCTGCCCAGTCAGTCATGTCTCTTTTGAGACCTGATCGCCCAAGCGTGTTTCACGTATGGCACTTAACTAACTGACTGACTGACTTTTTGCTGATGACCATTAAGTTTTCTTGAAGTTTGTTTAGTCCTTTTTCCTTGCTTCCCATTGCTACCTTCTGTAAGAGGTCCTGTATTTTTCTTTCTGTGTCTGCTATCAATACTGTATCATCGGCGTATCTTATACTGTTGCCACTGTGGCTGCCAGTGACGAATCCTGGTAGGAACTTTTTCTCAGAATTGTTTTGCTGTACAGATTGAAAAGATCTGGTGAGAAGACACATCCTTGTGTTAATTACACTTCTGTATTTTCGTTCATCTGCTAAATTAATTTCCTTAGCAGTTTAGAGATCTATCAGCAATCAGTATCTTCTTTCTTCTTGTTCTTTTATTGTTCTCTCTCCTTAATTGTTTTCTTCTTCTCATATTATTATAATTCCTATGCTAACAGTTTCTTCTCTCACTTGTTGAATTCTCTTCTGGCTTCTTGCTTTCCACTCAACTTTGATTTTCAAAAATTTAAATGCAATGTCAGTCACTATCTACTGTCCTCATGATTATGGTTCTTTTGAATGAGCTAAGATTGGCAGTGTTCATTTTTTAAGCTTTCATTATAACACGACCCCTGGCTGAGTCCAGCCAACCTTCCTGATCTTTGGTTGATTCTGCCCATGTTGTGTTTGATGATCTCGGATTGGCTAAAGTAGGATTGCTTGTTATCACCCGACTAGGTTAGCCCAGACACGTGAGGGAACGGTGTATAATGAAAATATGATTTAAGACTGCAACGCCATGGTGTAGATTTATATATATTGAATATATACAAGATTACAAGCAAGTCCAAAGCTAAGTGATGCAAAAAATATCAGTTGGCTGGTATTTCAGTAGCATGCTAATAATCGTGATCTATTATCCCCATGGGATGCTGGTTTGTTCAAATTGCAACTCGCCGAATTCGAACTGACTATCTTTTGCAAAATCAATGGTGGCAGGCTATTTCAGGTAGACCAGTATTAATTCATCACTGGTCTCCATATCATTGAATTATTTTTCACCTTCTTCTTCTTCTATGTGCCCTGTCCCTTCAGGACGTAGGCAATCATGGTTCTCCACGTCTTCCTATCCCTTGTGGCTCTTAGTATGTTTGCTCCTGTTACTCCTGGCAACCCCCGTTCCGTCATCCACCTGATCAGGCCCTGCAAATATGTTATCTGCTGCCTTCCTCTGTCTCTCTTTCCTTCTATCTGGCCAGTCAGTATCAGGTTCTCCAAGCTCTCATTCCTCAATGCGTGTCCCAGGAACTTCAGTTGCCTTTTCCTGATGCTCAGTATCAATTTCCTTTTTGTTGCCATTCTTTCCAACACCTCATCGTTGTTTGCATGCTCAGTCCATGATATCCGCAGCATCCTTCTGTAGAACCACATTTCCGCTGCTTCCAGTTTTGTCCTCATTTTCGATGATATTGTCCAGCATTTGCTGCCGTATTGAAGAACTGACATCATGTAGCAGTCCAGCACTCTTTTCTTTGTTTCCAGTGAGATTTTCCTGTGTGTTAGTATTTTGCTCAGCTTTTGGAACGCATCCTTTGCCATGCCAATTCGCCTTCAGATCTCCGTGTCGCACTTACCATCTTCAGTTAGGACACTTCCTAGTTTTATTAAAAAGTTACAAAACTGGGGTTTTGAAGTCAGGTACTGGATTTCTATTTCCCCCTCCTTGTATATACGTCTTAGCATCTCAAAATGTAAGTAATATCATTTAACTTCCAATGGAAGGGGAAAAGACTTACTCTCTGTTATCTGCCTTGTTCATACCAGCTGTCCTGGTAATCAGTTCACAGGAAATCTTTAAGGCTGTATTTTAACCTCAGGTCACAAATCGTCAAAACCCAATGACAATATTTTGGCTAACTAGCATTGACAAATTAGCTTACTTCTCCCGATAAATTGTCTTTGAATCTGTATTTTCTACTTTTTTTCACTTCTGTTTTTCTGACAAAAAATAATTGTGTTCTTCGATTTTTAGAGAAATCCCTTCTCATCTTTAAATCACTTAAAATTAATACCAGCTGTCTGGAAATAGGGTTACACAGTGGCTGTTTTGGGGGTCTAGAGACTTTTTTTTTTTACTGAGATAAGCATATTACTGAGATTTTTCTCGTTGAGACGTGGGAAGTTAAGAAGGGGATAGTTTTTGTCATTTAACGTTGATTTTGAGGCAAAGGTTGAGGTGAAGAGCTTTGCATTGTGTGTCAAGGAGTATATGACCGGGGAGGGGATTTATAATAGTAGGGACAGCCGCTTTGCTTCTGCTTGTAATTTGATTGGGGATCTTCCAGATTTCTTTCTAAAGGTCTAATTCGTTTCTTCCTAACCTTGGTGTGGACGGCTCGCATGTAGCTGCACTTTCTGTTTTCCAGGGATTGTCGGGGATTCTTTCTTTTTTTTTTGTTTTTGCATTTTTTTATCTATCCATTCATTCACTCCTAAATTCTTTCTTTCAACCACCCATCCATTCATTGTAGTTGTAAAGTGGAAAATAATTATTATCCGACAGGGTCACTGAGACGATACTAAAATCTGTCAAGATCTGTCCTGGTAGTTGGTAAACAGGAAATCCTCAAGGCCAAATGTTAACCTATGGTCACAAATCATCAAAACCCAATGACAATATTTTGACTTACTAGCATTGATAAATTAGCTTACTTCTCCCGACAAATTGTGTCTTTGAATCTGTATTTTCTACTATTTATCACTTTAGCTGTTTTTCTGACAAAAAATAATTGTGTTCTTCGATTTTTAGAGAGATCCCTTCTCATCCTTAAAATCACTTAAAATGAATACCAATTATCTGGAAATAGGGTTACACAGTGGCTGTTTTGGGGGTCTAGAGACTTTTTTTTTCTTTCTCTTTACTGAGATAAGTACGTTATGCTTTATAAAATGGTGAGTGTTCTAAAAATAGAAAAAATAGACACACTGACGCCAAGAATTCAAAATTGGGCGGCAAAATAAGGAACTGTTTCTTTTGGTAGGAGTAAGAGTTGGAGTAAGAAGTAGGAGTTAAGGACAGTAGTTTTGTGTAGGAGATTTGAAAAGAGGAAGATGCTAGTCAGTTGACCACTAGAGTCCAGAAGGGACAGACTCGTTTACTATTAGTGCCCCACAATGAAGAGAATTTAGCTAGTCTGCTCCTGTATCCACACAAAATTTAAAGGTTGTAACTTGATGTAAAAACCTAAAGTTTTATACCAAAAATAAACATAATTAATTCAAGTTTGTGTTATCTTCTAATTATACCAAAACGAAGCAACACAACAAGTATATTACTGAAATTTTTCTGTTGAGACGTGGGAATTTATGAAGGGGGATAGTTTTTGTTATTTAATGTTGATTTTGAGATAAAGGTTGAGGTGAAAAGCTTTGCCTTGTCTGTCAAGGAGGATATGACCTGGGTGGGTACAATTTATAATAGTGGGAACAGCCACTTTGCTTCTGCTTATAATTTGGTTAGGGATCTTCCAGATTTCTTTCTAAAGATCTAATTCGTTTCTTCTAACCTTGGTGTGGGGACAGCTCTCGCGTAGCTGCACTTTGTTTTCCAGGGATTGTCGGGGATTCTTTCTTTCTTTCTTTTTTTTCTTTTTTTTTTCTTTTATCCATCCATATATCCATTCATTCAGTCTTAAATTCTTCCTTTCTTTCAACCACCCATCCATTCATTGTAGTGTGTAGTTGTAAAGTGGAAAATAATTATTATCCGACAGGGTCACTGAGACGCTACTGAAATCTGTCAAGATCCGTCTTGGTAGTCAGCAAACAGGAAAAACCTCAAGGCCAAATTTTGACATAGGGTCACAAATTGTCAAAACCCAATGACAATATTTTGACGAACTAGCTTTGATAAATTCACTTACTTCTCCCAACAAAAGCAATTTTGCACTCATTTTATTTTTGAATATGTATTTTCCACTTTTTATCACTTTGGTTATATTCTCCAATCTTTAGAGAAATCTCTTCTCCTTAAAACCACTTAAAATTAATACCAGCCATCTGGGAATAGGGTTAAATCATGCTGTCGACCAAATAAGGCCTTTTCGAAATGTGTCATTTTGTTTTAAAATTTGATTTCTATCTCGCTTCTTAGGCATTGCCAGGTTTTGTAAGTTAAACCTTTTTATTTTGAATTTCAATTTTCAATGAATGTCTCTTACGTGAAGACAGACGTTTTGGATATGACGTTACCTGAATTTGATAGACTACACTGAAATTAATGTTTCTAAAAAAGAAACAAACTTTCTCTATTGTAACTGATATAAACATTACTGATAGTAACGAGAGAAAGTTGAAAGTGCATTAACAAAGAAATTATTGACTTTGTTCAGTTTCTTTGTATATTTGATCTGGATGTGTTGTTAAATATTTACTTGAGGTTGAATAAAATGTTATGACAAACAGAATTGATATGTCTTGTGCGTCGAATGCAATAAATCTGATTGGGGGTGCTGAAAAGTTATCAGCTCGACCACTGTTTCAAAACCGGACCAAACTGGGAGGCTGAGTAATCATTTTTTCCGTGCAGGCTATTGTCCTTGTCTTTATTGTTTTTATCACAACTCTTTTACATCCTGCCTTCATTTGGCGACATAATAATTTAAAAATTTGATGTATTTCTATTGAATATTAAATGTAATTCTGAGTTTTTAGGAAAGTGTTTATTAATTAATTTGAAAAATATTTTATATTTTAGGATTGTACAAACCAGAATGAAAATGTTTACAATTCTTGACGAGCTCCTAAATTTCCAGTTATGCGTTCATAAAATCAATTAATATAAAACACTGCAAGGTTGAAACCAAGATTGTGTTATTGGCTGAATTCCAAATGAAAATTTTAAATATCTATATATATATATATATATATATATTTTAAACATATACTGTTAAATTTAAATTAAATTAATTTCAAAAATAATGTTCAAACAAATCATTTCAAATTGTTGGTTGTTTAAAGACCATTTCGTTAATCTTTGTTAATTTCCATAACGCACACACAGAGAGAGGAATGATATGACTAAAAGAAAGAGATGAGGAAAATGTTTTATCAGTAGCGCTTATTGTGTGCTATATATACACACACACATATATATATATATATATATATATATATATATATATATACTATGAGTTATAGTTTAGAACATATACAATTATAATTTGTTACAAAAGTGTACATTGTTTTGCCATTGCAACACATAAATATATATATATATATATATATATATATCAACATGCCCTGTGGACATAGAAGAATCCAAAGGAGTATCCTTTACATATAGTAGTAGGATAAGTCTCTAAGAGAGCGCTAAACATATATGCATATAAATACTTATAGAGCAAATATAAGAAAAATTAAGACAGACGCGTTATTTCATGGTAATTCGGAGGTATAGGCCTATTTCAGTCGAGCCATCTTCAGCTTCTGTCTTTATTCAACGAAGGATTCTACATGAATGGGATTCACAAAAACCTAACCCGGCGAATAAAAAAAATAAAATAAAAACATATAAGATGATAAGAATATAACTGTCGCTCCCCTAAAAAAGAAAATAAGAACAATCCATCCATTTGTCGAACCCACAGATATTCTTACAGATTCATATGTAAAAGTCGCATAGAACCCACACCAGATAACACGTCAAGACGCTAATTCATCGCCCCTAACCAAAGTTGATGCCGCCCGCCCAGTGGTCAATGTCAAAGAAAGTTCGAGGGAAGCGGGTGGGTCGGACGAGAAAGAGGGAGTGATAAAGAAAAAAGAAGAAAGGAAAGGAAAGAAAGGAGAGAGGGAGAAATAGAGCTTTACATTTTTAATTTAAAGGGACCTCATTATTCTATTTAGATTTATTTGTTTTAACTTGTATTTTTTTCCTTTTTAAAAATGTATTAATATTAAAATTTTCTTGTTAAAAATATAGTGCTCGTAATATTTTTTCTCTAAAAATGTATTATCGGTAATATTTAACAGTGATGTATGGCTGGAATTAATTATCAGAAATATATATATATATATATGGTTTTTGATAGCGAAACAAAATGTACACTTTTGTAGTAAATTATAATTTGTACATGTTATAAACTATAATTTATTATAAATATTCATTGCTCTATTTTTATATTGAGCACTATTTTAATGTTTTGAATGTTGTTAATACTTTCTTTATTCACTGGAGATATATACATACACACACACAAGGGTCATTCAATAAATGAGCTGAATTTTTCGGTATAAGGACTTCTAATACAGATAGAAGCTTACTTTTTTTTCATTTTTCAACATAGTCTCCCAGTAGTGTCACACACTTTTCTTATCTGTGCACAAGCTTCCCTATCTCCTCAGCATAAAAATCTTTGGACTGATGTCTCAGCCAATTGCTCACAGCGCATTTGACTTTATCGTCACTTTCAAACTTTGTGCCTCCCTTGAACGGTTTCAAGGGACCAAATAGGTGAAAGTCTGAAGGGGAGCAAGGTCTGGGCTGTAAGGGGGATGAGGGAGCAGTTCCCAGCCCAGCTCATTGATGGTCTGCACTGTTTGGGCTGCTATGTGATGCCTTGTGTTGTCTTGATGCAAGACGGCTTCATGTGAATGATGACCCCCTGTATTTGTTTAACAGATAGGCTCAAAGTCCTTGCAATGTCATCTACTGTCACCCTTCTGTCAGACTGAATGAAGTCATTGACTGATTCGATCACCTCAGGAGACCTCACTTCTGTAGGCCTTCCAGGCCTGTCTTCATCCTCAACACTGTTCTGTCCTTCTTTAAATAATTTAGCCCACTTGTAGACATTTTTTTGGCTGAAACATGTGGTACTATGCACAGTTGACGTTCTCCTTTGAATTTCAACTGGTTTACACCCTTCGGCAACCAAAATCTTGATAACTGACCTCTGTTCAATCCTGGAGAATGCTTCTTGGTCGGCCATCTTTGTTAATCTCCAAAACTCTAAGTTTTTTTTCAGTCTGTAAAAAATAAATCTCTTTGCAAAAGAAGTAAAGGAAAAAAAATATAAAAAAAGTAAGCCTCTATCCATATTAAAAGTCCTTATACCGAAAGATTCACCTTATTTATTGAATGACCCTCGTATGTAGATATTTCAAATGGGTACTTATGCATAAACTATTTTAGGTACATAAGTGCTCATTTGAAAAGTTGTGTGATAGGTTTGTGCATTTCTCTTTTTCCTCTCAAGAGAATGTGAAAATGTTTTCGGTGCTATTCTGTGGTGAATGCAAACTCACCATATAGCAATTATTTTAAGTAAGCTCGTAATAAGAAACGGAAGACAGAAGATGGCAATTCCATTGCCCTTCCATCACTTAAGTATATCTTGCATGTGTGCCCAAGCTCTAGTTTTGAACATAAATTTTCAATATAGTCGGCCCTCCCCATTTAGAAGGTTTGTGCAACGCAATCTTTCTTGCTCATTAACGTTACTCAAATCTGAAATCATGCAAATATTTTCATGGCAACAGTTCAAATTAGTTTTTTTTTACCCCTGGTACTCTGACTACATGATTTTAAGTGTGCTGCTAGATTGGTAATTAGGTCTCACCTTTAATGTTAAACTAGCTAGATGCAATTGTCATTTCTATTCTAGAAGTTTCTTTTCTTACACTTTCCACCCATAGGATGCCATTCTTATATCTTGCTTCCTGGATAACTATAGACTTCAAAAATTCAAAGCCAACATTAGTTGCTATATTTCTTAATTTTCTTGAACCCTGTTTGATTTTGGTTTTTTCTTTAATCCATCTTGCACTTTTAAACATCTACCATTTATTTATGCATTGTTTTCATCAAAATCTGACTAAATCAACTGTCTCACTATAACTGAACATTAAAAAAAAATACCTAAAAACCCCACCATTTTGGTATTAAATAACTCACAGAGGTTGATATGCTGTTAAACAAAAGTCAAAACACAAACTCTTTTCTCCTACTTTCCACCTGTCAGACTCTAAATCAATATCTTACTTCCTGAATAAATATAATCTTAAAAAATACAAGGGCAACATTAGTTACCATCTTCCATTTTTTATTTTTTATTTTTAAACCCTGTCTCTTATTGGTTTTTTTCCTGATCCTTCCCATCCTCAGTCTTCTTAGGTCCTGTGTGTGACGATAAACTGCATCTGGTTTTGTAGCGGCATTGTCACTTTGTGTGGGGTTAAACGGTTTAAAATGAAAAAGACCAAAGACTATAAACGAAAAAAGTGATATTGTAAAAATCAGTGAAAGACTTTTATAAGCATTGTTTATTTTTAGATGTGAGTTGTAGGGCAGTGGATATCAGCTCAGAACGAGAAATTAGAAAAGCCGAGTTTGAATTCCGACCAAATTTGTTGTATTCATTTATGCTCAAATACTTTCAGAAAAGTATTAATCCATTGCTTCTTGCTCCAGCTATGAGTTAAAGAGCAGGATGGATTGGGTTCTTTAGCCTTGGTTGGCAACCAGTCTACCACAGAAAGTGATGGTAACCTATTGCGGAAAAAATCATTCGTCAGTAATGTCTCTTTTGAGACATGATCAGCCAAGCATGTATGACATATGGTACTTAATGGACTGAATGTTTTGAAAGCTATATACAGAGTAGTCCAAAAGTAGGTGGACAGTAAAAAATTAATTTAGATCAAGTCAGGTTAACGTTCTGGCCAATCAATTGGACCTCTTTAGCCAATCCATTTTTCAGGAAATGTTTCATCACGATACTCATGGACTGTTCTTGAATAATATGGAGGGACCCCATCCTGTTATACAAACATCTAATGTAAACCTACTTTTGAACCACCCTATATATATATATACATATATATATATAATGTATAGTCATCCGCAGACAGATCAGTATGGTTAGACTCTGATTGCTTTTAACACAGGATTGAAACCCGACCGAGTTGGCATCAGTTGGCGATTCTACCTCTGGGCTATGGGCGCTCGGTAGAAGGCAGCAGACTTTTTAGTATGTATATTATATAATATATATATATATATATAGTTATGTATTAATTCTACATTGCCACATGGAAATTTCTATATTTCAAGATAGATTCTCATCATCAGGCAGTGTTTCCTGTGAATGTATGTGAGTGTTTCTTGTGGCTAATCAGAATGGAGATTCATTTTGGGATTTGACCCCAAAGAATACATGCTAACCAACTTTATCTCTTTCACTCAAAATAAAAAAAACAAAAAAACCTTGAGTCCTCTTCATCTGGAATTATATATATATATATATATACACACACACACACACACATATATTTAACTTTTCCCTTCATTTCTCCATCTGAAGTCCTGTCAACTCAGTGACTGAATATTTTAATGTTTTATTTCTTCATTAACTTTCCTCTCTATACCCCATTTGTACATTTTTTTACCTTTTCCTCCACCACTTCTGGTTACACTTCCTCCGCCACTTCTGTTTACCCTACCTCCATCAGTTCATTTTTTTCCTTTCCTCCATCAGTTCATTTTTTTCCTTTCCTCCATCAGTTCATTTTTTTACCTTTCCTCCATCAGTTCATTTTTTACCTTTCCTCCATCAGTTCATTTTTTTCCTTTCCTCCATCAGTTCTTTTTTTTTTTTACCTTTCCTCAATCAGTTCTTTTTTTTTTACCTTTCCTCAATCAGTTTTTTTTTTTACCTTTCCTCAATCAGTTCTTTTTTTTACCTTTCCTCAATCAGTTTTTTTTTTACCTTTCCTCAATCAGTTCTTTTTTTTACCTTTCCTAAATCAGTTCTTTTTTTTTACCTTTCCTCAATCAGTTCTTTTTTTTTACCTTTCCTCAATCAGTTTTTTTTTTTACCTTTCCTCAATCAGTTTTTTTTTTTACCTTTCCTAAATCAGTTTTTTTTTTACCTTTCCTAAATCAGTTCTTTTTTTTACCTTTCCTAAATCAGTTCTTTTTTTTTACCTTTCCTCAATCAGTTCTTTTTTTTACCTTTCCTCAATCAGTTCTTTTTTTTACCTTTCCTCAATCAGTTTTTTTTTTACCTTTCCTCAATCAGTTTTTTTTTTTACCTTTCCTCAATCAGTTTTTTTTTTTACCTTTCCTCAATCAGTTTTTTTTTTTACCTTTCCTCAATCAGTTCTTTTTTTTTATACCTTTCCTCAATCAGTTCTTTTTTTTTTACCTTTCCTCAATCAGTTCTTTTTTTTATACCTTTCCTCAATCAGTTCTTTTTTTTTTACCTTTCCTAAATCAGTTCTTTTTTTTACCTTTCCTAAATCAGTTCTTTTTTTTTTACCTTTCCTCAATCAGTTCTTTTTTTTTACCTTTCCTCAATCAGCTCTTTTTTTTTTACCTTTCCTCAATCAGTTCTTTTTTTTTTTACCTTTCCTCAATCAGTTCTTTTTTTTTTACCTTTCCTCAATCAGTTCTTTTTTTTTTACCTTTCCTCAATCAGTTCTTTTTTTTTATACCTTTCCTCAATCAGTTCTTTTTTTTATACCTTTCCTCAATCAGTTCTTTTTTTTTTTACCTTTCCTCAATCAGTTCTTTTTTTTTTACCTTTCCTCAATCAGTTCTTTTTTTTACCTTTCCTCAATCAGTTTTTTTTTTACCTTTCCTCAATCAGTTCTTTTTTTTACCTTTCCTAAATCAGTTCTTTTTTTTTACCTTTCCTAAATCAGTTCTTTTTTTTTACCTTTCCTAAATCAGTTCTTTTTTTTTACCTTTCCTCAATCAGTTCTTTTTTTACCTTTCCTCAATCAGTTTTTTTTTTTACCTTTCCTCAATCAGTTTTTTTTTTACCTTTCCTAAATCAGTTTTTTTTTTACCTTTCCTAAATCAGTTTTTTTTTTTACCTTTCCTAAATCAGTTCTTTTTTTTTACCTTTCCTAAATCAGTTCTTTTTTTTTACCTTTCCTCAATCAGTTCTTTTTTTTACCTTTCCTCAATCAGTTCTTTTTTTTACCTTTCCTCAATCAGTTTTTTTTTACCTTTCCTCAATCAGTTTTTTTTACCTTTCCTCAATCAGTTTTTTTTTTACCTTTCCTCAATCAGTTCTTTTTTTTTACCTTTCCTAAATCAGTTCTTTTTTTTTACCTTTCCTAAATCAGTTCTTTTTTTTTTACCTTTCCTCAATCAGTTCTTTTTTTTTTTACCTTTCCTCAATCAGTTCTTTTTTTTTTACCTTTCCTCAATCAGTTCTTTTTTTTTTTACCTTTCCTCAATCAGTTCTTTTTTTTTTACCTTTCCTCAATCAGTTCTTTTTTTTGTTACCTTTCCTCAATCAGTTCTTTTTTTTGTTACCTTTCCTCAATCAGTTCTTTTTTTTGTTACCTTTCCTCAATCAGTTCTTTTTTTTTTACCTTTCCTCAATCAGTTCTTTTTTTTTTTACCTTTCCTCAATCAGTTCTTTTTTTTTTACCTTTCCTCAATCAGTTCTTTTTTTTTTACCTTTCCTCAATCAGTTCTTATTCCCGTGACACGTTTAAAAAATAAAAAATAAAAAAATTATTCTTTAATACAGACGTAATCTAAAAGTTTTCTCCGAATATTGAGTCATGAATCTCAACCTCTGCACCTTTTTTTTATGTCTGGACCACAAGTTTTAAATAAATTATTTTCTTTTTTAATACCTCCTCCACTTATTTTTTAACTTCCTGTATATGGATGCGTTTTTGGGCTCCTTCCTGTATGTGAATTTAAATTTTTGTTTTGGATTGTTACTGATGAATCAAGAGTTTTCTTGCTGAAATAGCTATTCGACAGAATGTAAATTTTGGAATTTATTGATATATATATTTTTACACTGATATTCACCCAATCCAAAGCCAAAGAGCCACTCAAGGTAGTGGATTGCTGTGTTGAGTTTTTAAAAACATTTTTATTATAATGTACACTTGACTTAAGGTGGAGAGTTTCATTAAGGGGCAGTTTATATGGACCAGAGAGGAAGATAATGGTCAGCCTGAGATTTTAACAGGTTAAGATTATAGTTGTCAGGGAAACATCCACTCGGGAGTCAGTTTCACAGAGTAGTAGCTTGTGTGAAGAAGCTGTTTTGGTGAAACTTCTTAATGCTGGAGTACAAAGTGTATATTAGGGGTTTGCAACAATGCAAGTGGCATTGTGGGTCCTATCCATGAATGTTAGACGTGCATTATTTATATTCGGACAGTTGTCCTCATCATTTTTGCCATAATTACAATGTTTACACTGTAAACACTCTGGCCTTCGTCAGGTGCTTGAAATTTTGAGCCAAATCCTTTATTTTAATTACTGGGGTTTATCATTCTTGTTCCATGTGCCATGCCACTTCTAGATGTCATGTAGTTATCTTCCTTTAACTCAACTTTCTAAGGACATGTGGCCCAAGTGAATAAAAGTGTTGGTTAGAAGCAGTGACTTGACCCAAACAGTTGTGAGTTCAATACCTGGCTACAGCAGTGGTGAACAAATGCCTTAGAGAGTTGTTTGTCTCTCTCTCTCTCTCTGAATGTCTCTAACTAAATTTGCCTGTTTTTTTCCCCACTTCTCTCTAGCTAAATGACTCACTCTCTCTCAAAATTTCTGCCTTTGTCTCTCTCTCTCCCTTAATGCCTTTGTCTCTCTCTCTCCCTTAATGCCTTTGTCTCTCTCTCTCCCTAAATGCCTTTGTCTCTCTCTCTCCCTAAATGCCTTTGTCTCTCTCTCTCCCTAAATGCCTTTGTCTCTCTCTCTCCCTAAATGCCTTTGTCTCTCTCTCTCCCTAAATGCCTTTGTCTCTCTCTCTCCCTAAATGCCTTTGTCTCTCTCTCTCCCTAAATGCCTTTGTCTCTCTCTCTCTCTCCCTAAATGCCTTTGTCTCTCTCTCTCTCTCTCCCTAAATGCCTTTGTCTCTCTCTCTCTCTCTCTCCCTAAATGCCTTTGTCTCTCTCTCTCTCTCTCTCCCTAAATGCCTTTGTCTCTCTCTCTCTCTCTCTCCCTGCCTGCCTTTGTCTCTCTCTCTCTCTCCCTAAATGCCTTTGTCTCTCTCTCTCTCTCCCTAAATGCCTTTGTCTCTCTCTCTCTCCCTAAATGCCTTTGTCTCTCTCTCCCTCCCTCCCTCTGTCTCTCTCTCTCTAAATGCCTTTCTTCCTCTCCCTCCCTTTCTCTCTTTTTGTCTTCCTCTGTCTCTCTCTCAACATCTTTCTCACTATCTATCTAATTGTCTTTCTCACTCCCTCTGTTTCTCACTAAATGCTTTATTTTTCCCTTCCTCTTATTAAATTTCTGTTTTCTTCCTCCCCCGTCTATCTCTCTCTGTGAATTTCTCACTGTTGCTCACTAAATTTCTGTCTCTCATCCCTCTCTCTCTCTCTAAATGCTTTCTCTCCCACTCTCTCTAAATGTCTCTCTTCCTCTCTCTGTTTTTTCTTTGTTATTGATTCTTTCTGTAACCGATTTTTCTCCACTTCTGCAAGAATGTATTTTGAGTTGGTCCCACTTGCATTAGCAAATCTAATTTCTTTCAGTTGAACTTCACTTGATTTACCCATCCACTGACCACCCTCTTCCCCTAAGCAGGTACCAAGGCTGCTTACTTCTTTGCTCTTAATTTTGGTTCAGGTTTTGATTTCAAACTTGTGGAACATTTTGGAAGAGTGAAATTTAAGTCTTGAGCAGGTGGAGGAGGAGAGTGTCCTTTTCAGAAAGCATTGACCAAATTCCATAGACATTATCTGCCGAGGGAATCCCATTCTCCAGGTTTACAGTTCTCAAGAGAATTGGGTGGAGAGGAATTTCCGGGAAGAAAGGTTTATTTCATCCATGGGTGGGTCAGGTTTTTGTTTCGCTGACAGCCTGCGTTTAAGGAATTACCCATCTTGTCATGTCAATCTAACTCTTTTCACATAGATCTTTCTACTACCTAACCCAGGGATTGAACCCTTTAACAAGATTATTTTTGGCAATGGGTGACTTGGAAATTGGTGCATGATGTTCTCGATTACCATTTATGGTTATAAGAAAAACTTGAGAAAATGATAAAACCAACAAATAATATTTAAGATTTACATAGAGAAACTTTCTGGTCCGCCATCGACATGGCTGATGCAAGTCTTCTGGAGAGCAGTATACTGCGTCTTAACCGACCTGAAGAGGAACAAATATATCAAAACTTTAGCTGGATCTACCACTAGTACGTCTGAGTCACTGTGTTGGACTAGGAAGTTTTTCTTGTCAGAACTCTTTTTGCATATTTATAAATCTACCATTCATCTATGCATTGAATAGTGTTGCCATCTATGGTTGGGTGTTCCTGCAGTTCATCTCAACAAAATCTGGGTCCTTGGCATGACAGTAAGCTGCATCCGGCAGCAAGGCTTCTGATTGGGAAGTTGTGAGGAGTATGGAACCACCTCTGAATTGCTGTTGTTCCCAGGTCCATCTTGACCCAGAGTGGTAGCACCTGTTAGGGTCTCAGCTATGAGCAAATAGTTAACCCCCAAACTGGGGTCAAAACACTATGAAAGTATAAAAAATAGACTTTTACAGAAATACTAGCAGTATAGCCCGGCATTGCTCAGGTGTAATGAAAGCTTTAAAACTAATCCATGGTCCTGGAGCTCAGACTCTTTGGACATTGGCACGAACGACTAAAAAGCAATAGTTGTTTCCAGTTAAAGCGAAACCGTAGACTGAAAGAAAAATGAATGGATGTAAGTCAAATTTTGATTTGCTGGTATCGATATGAAATAAGTTTTTTTCGTTGTAAACTGAATTTTGAATGCTAAATAAATCCTCTGAGTAAATGCTTTCATGGCTGAGACTAAGAACTACAATTATACCTACTTAGAGCCAAACCCAAAGCAAAAACTAAAATAAAAGGGCTGATAAAATACAGACATGCAGGCAGATACAGACACACACACAAATATCTTGCCTTTTTTATATATATATATATATATATATATATATATATATATATATATTGTCGATTTTCTGCACTATTGTAAGAACTGCAACCTTGAAACTTCTGAATATTGTTTCTTATGTCTTTGTCTATGAGTGTATCAAATCCGATTAAAATCGGACCACTCCTTCTATAACCTGATTTTTTTCGATTATTGTTTTTTTTATATTTATTTGGGGTACCTCGACACAAAATCTAGCTAAGAACACTTACAGACACTTACACTACAACTGTGTAAATTTTCAAGAAAATCGGTTAGGCCGTTTCGAAGTCTATAGGTAACGGACACACACACATAGACAAAGTTCTATTTATTATATAAGTTTAGATATACGTTTTTGAAGGAAAAATATTACCAACAATACATTTTTGAAGAAAAAAATTATTACCATAACACATTTTTGAAGGGCAAAAAATCATTCTCAGCAAAACATCTTCCGTTTCCTAAAATAAAAAAGAATAAAAACAAATCTTCATTAAAATCTGACTAAATCAACCTTTGCATTATAACCGTACATTAAAAAATACGTCGCCTTTTTGGCATTAAATAACCCGCAGAGGTTGATATGCTGTTTCACAAAACTCAAACTCAAAGGTATTAATCTGTCTCTTTTCTCGAGCTATGGGCTAAATAAAAGGACAGATTCGGTTCCCTAGCCTTGTCTGTGTAGCAGAAAATCTGGGATTCTTTTGTGCAGCCGCTATCTTTTCTCTTCTTAATTCCTCTTCTTTTATTGTCCTCTCTCCTTAATTATGTTTTCTTTTTCTCATAATAAATCCTATGCTAACAGTTTCTTCTCTCGCTTGTGGAACTCTCTTCCGACTTCTTGCATTCCACTCAACGTTGATCTTCAAAAATTTAAATGCAGTATCGAGTGTTATCTACTGTCTTCAAGATTACACTTCTTTTTTTCTTTCTTTTTAGTAATGTTTCTGTTTAATTCTTCCACAGCCAGTAATCACTGGTGTCTCAGTGGCTTTAGTGCCTTGCTTGGTGTGATCATGATTTTAAAAAAAGAATAAAATTACCAAAAATACATTGTGTTTATATTTGAATCCATGAATTTGAGTGAGATTTTAGCATTAAATGACCCATAGAGGTGTTGATATGCTGCAAAACAAACTCAACCAACCAAACACCTAACATGAAAGAACTCTTTCATGACATTAATCCGTATGGTATTCTAAAATTTCTTATAGAAATCAAAGGGTATTCTCAAACAGAACTTGAACAAAGTTACAACAAAAAACACACATTTCACCACCTCTATTAATATGTCCACACACACACACACACACACACACACATCCATATATATATATATATATATATATATATATACATACACACACACACGTACACTAACGCTGAGTATTATCCACCATGTATTTAATTGCGAAAAACATAATAAGCTATGTCCTCTTTTTATTAACAAGAAAGCTAAGTTCCGACATTAAATGACCCATGAACGAGTTGGTGTGCCATTAAATAAACAAGTCAAAACAAATCGCACTTTTCTATTCTATTGGTTTCTTTTCTTGCACTTCCTGCCTGTGGAACTCCCTTCCGAATCACCATCTTCTGTCTTTGTGAAACCGAGTCTTTTATTTTCCTTCCTCTTCACTTCTCCTTACTAAAGTTTTCTAATTCTCTTTCACTCAATGTAAACCCACATGTCTGAGTGGCGTTATCCCCTTGCCTGGAGTGAAACAATTAAAAATAATAATAACTGTAAGTTCTATGTTGACAGTTTCTTCCCTTTCATTTCTCACCTATGTAACTTATTTCTGATTTCTTGCTTCCCTGCCAATTCAGTCAGTAAAGTGACATACGTGATACAGATTTGGGCAATCATGTCGAGAGACAGAACTGACTGGGCTGAAGATTTTTCCACAGTAGGTTGCCATTAATTTCTATGATAGACTGGTTGCCAATCAAGGCTATAGAATCCAATCTGTTCCACTATTTAACTCATAGCTAGTAGGAAAATAGATGGATTAATACATTTCTTAACGGTATCTACACTTATTTATAAATGGAACTTTGTGTGTCTGTCCGTTAACTGACTGAATATAATAGTTGGAAATATCATTAAATCTTCTACTGGGCATAAAATAGGGGATCAGTTTTCTATTGTTATGCAGTAAGAAAATGATCCCCCTAGAATTAGTACACATTAATATAATCGGAAACGAATACTATTAAAGCTTCTACTAAACTTGTGAGGGATCTGTTTTATATTGTTATGAAGTAAAAAAAAAACTGATCCCCCACTAATTACTACTTATTAATATCTAAAATTATTTATAAATGGAACTGTGTGTGTGTCCATTACCTATAGACTCCGAAATGGCTGAACCGATTTTCTTGAAAATATACACAGTTGTGCTATAAGCGTCTGCAAGTGTTCTTAGCTAGGTTTTGTGTCGAGGTACCCCCAATAAATATCAAAAATTGATAATTGAAAAAAATCGGGTTATAGAAGGAGTGGCCCAATTTTAATCAAATTTGATACACTCATAGACAAAGACATAAGAAACGATATTCAGAAGTTTCAAGGTTGCAGTACTTACAATAGTGCAGAAAATCGATTATATATATATATATGTGTGTGTGTGTGTATATATATATATATATATATATATATATATATATATATATATATATAAAAGGCAAGATGTTTGTGTGTGTGTCTGTCTGTTTATCTGCCTGTATGCTTTTTTTTTTTTTTTTTTTTTTTTTTTTTTTTCAGCCCTTTTTAGTTTTTGCTTTGGGTTTGGCTCTAAGTAGGTATAATTGTAGCTCTTAGTCTCAGCCATGATACCATTTACTCAGAGAACTTATTTAGCCTTCAAAATTCAGTTTACAACGAAAAAAACTTATTTGATATCGATACCAAGAAATCAAAATTCGACTTACGTCCATTCATTTTTCTTTCAGTCTACAGTTTCGCTTTAACTGGAAACAACTGTTGCTTTTTAGTCTTTCGTGCCAATGTCCAAAGAGTCTGAGCTCCAGGACCATGGATTAGTTTTAAAGCTTTCATTACACCTGAGCAACGCCGGGCTATACTGCTAGTTTGTACATAAGTGAATGCAATGAATTTAACTAGAATTTGAACTCAGCTCTCTGAATTCTCATTCTGAGCTTTTATTCACTGCACCGCAGCGCACATACAAACTTCAAATTTAGTTACCTTTTGTTTTCTTGGACCCTGTTTTTATTGTCCCTTTGTCTCTAATGTCTTATTGTTTTTCAGTTCCTGTAACCCGCCCCACTCCACTGCGTCTTAGTGGTATTATCCCCTTCGTTGAGAAATTATTTAAAAAAAAAACTTTTAATGTTTCAGTTTGTGACTTTTTAAAATCATTATGTACAATTGTTTTCTCTTTCCAGATCTTTCAATGAAGAATTTCTTCGGAAGCTTTTTGTGTTTCTGGCGCAACCAGATCAGGTGGGTAATCAGGAGAAAGTCTTGAAGAAAACCTTTTCAAGTTTAAAACATTGGCAACTCATTTAGCATGCAGCATTTCATTTGACGACAATCTGATCTTTTCGGATCCAATGCCTTAGCAGTCTTGAAAGGGAAAATCAGACAAGTCTCTTGGGCAATCATATCTCAAGGGACATGACTGACTGGGCAGCACATTTTCCCACAGTAGGTTGTCATTACTTTCTTTGGAAGACTGGTTGCTAACCAATGTTATAGAACCCAACTTGTCTTGCTATTTAACCCATATCAGGAGAGAGAAGAGATGGATTATATCATTATATTCAGTCAGTTTAGTAGCATACACTTTGGGCGATCATGTCTGGAAAGAAACATGACTGACTGGGCAGAAGATTATCCCGCAGTAAGTTGTCATTACTTTCTGCGGTAGACTGGTTGCCAGCCAAGGCTCTAGAACCCAACCTGTTTTATTATTTAACCCATAACTACTAAACACTTCAAATATCTTTATGTACACACCAATTAGGTCGAATCTAGTGTAGAAGATAAGGAAGTAAAACACAGAATAGGCTTGGAGTAGTTTCATTCAACAGCACTTATTGCTACAAAGTCAAAAACATTAACCTAAAAAATCATATATTTAATAGAAGTCATAGATGGTTTCAAATCTGTGCAGAAATATATAGACTGTCAGATGTATACAACTGCTTTCTAAGGTCACTGGTTTTGGGTGTCTTGGTGAAGACCTCATGTTTTCTTTATGATTCTTCAGTCAGTCAGTCAAGTGCCTTACATAATACATGCTTTGGGCGATCATGTCTCAAAACAACCCTATATATATATATATATATATATATATATAGTGTATCGAGGCAGCAAATAATTTTCTAAACATATACTGTGAAATATAAGAGACAATGAATGTCTATTATGTTTAATCATGAGCCGTTCTAAATGTCGTATTTTGGCTTGAATTTCAGTTGAAAATAGACAAAAATTCTCCAACATTTGGATAAATTTTTATTAAGCTGGATTTAAGCTTTTGGCTCACATGAGCCATCTTCAGAGAGGTTATTAAGACAGTAACACAATAACATCCACCATCAGCAACGATTTTATTTTATGTTGACATAAAATTCCACTAGTCAACGGCAATAGTTACCAAAAATAACAAACGCAGTTTGCATATTTGCAATGCGGTTCTATGACGTCACACCGCATGATAGCGTGAAATGACAACAGAACCATGTATTCAAATGCAATGTAATGTGTTATGACTAGATTTAAATGTGATTTTATTGCCGTTGCCTAGCGGAATTTTATGTCAACACAAAATAAAATCGTTGGTGATGGTGGATGTTATTGTATTACCATCTAAATAACCTCTCTGAAGATGGCTCACGTGATCCGAAAGCTTAGAACCAACTTAATAAAAAATTATCCAAATGTTGAAGAATTTTTGTCTTTATTTTCAACTGAAATTCAAGCCAAAATATGACGTTTAGAATGGCTCATGATTAAGCATAATAGACATTCATTGTCTCTTTTATTTAACAGTATATGTTTAGAAAATATATATGTGTGTGTGTGTGTGTGTGTATATATACAGCCTTTGAAATTTCACTCGCCTGATTGACTCAGTCAATTAAAAACTTAATTGGAGGATTAAAGTTTGTTTTACTTATCTGTAAAGGAAATCTGATTCTTTTTACAACCCAAATGTATACCATTGAAGATTCACAAGTTACTTAGAATGACCTACAATGACCTGTTATCCTCCTGGTCAGTGTAAACAGTTGTTTAATTAACACTTCCAGAGTGGAGCCAAAATGTTTCTGTTGCCCAGATTTTTAGAAACTTATTTGGAAAAATATTATCCTTGACTCCCCACTTGCAAAAAAGTAAAAACGAACATTTGAAAGAAAAATAAATATGCATACTTCTTTCAACCTTGCACCGAAAAATTATACAAGCAAATTTTTTAATAGAAAATCATTGAGAAAATAAGATTTGTTATTGTTTATTATTTATGAGATGGAGGTTGTAGTCAAACTGAAGAACAAGAATACGAATTTAGGTACCTCCACTCAATTGCCAAAAAAAAAATAACGGCATATGATGTTTAAAAAACAAAATTTTATCATCAAAACATTTATGCTATTATTAAGAGGAATAATCAATTTTTTTTGTTATTTCTTTTAAATTTTTAAATCCTTTGTAACACATTTGAAATTTTAATTAAAATTTCAATTTTTGTTCTCCATCAGTGATTCAGGCTATGTTTACATAAGGCGACTATTAAGAAAATGAAGTCAGCCGAGTAAAATGATTTTGGGGCGAGTAAATTTTCCCTCACTCTTGACCACCGGTCGAGTGATTTCTTTTCCAAATCTCAAAGGCTGTACGTACATATATAAAAATGTACAGAAAAGAAAACGGTTGAATTCACTTCATTTTAACATCTCTTGACTTTGCGCTACACGTGAAGAAATTCTAAAACAGACTTACACACAAAATAAACAGTTCTCAAAGAAAACGATCAAATTCCCTTCATTTTAATATCTCGTGACTTTACACTACACATGAAGAAATTCTAAAAACAAAAATATTCTGTTGATCTTTTGAAATGATTTGTGAGCGTCTTTGTGGTTACCAACACTGTTTGTTTATAGATATGTAATTTAGAATAAAGCTCATTTTGTCTTTTGCCTTGATAAAGTCCATCACAGGACGAAACGCGTAGGCGATTTAAAATACAGTTTTCCTTTTGTCTTTATTTTATTTAACCATTCTGTCCTTAATCTCAGATTATAATTGAGTATATTTTTACACATATATATATATATATATATGTAATCAGGGTGTGTATGTGTGTGTGTATATATATATATATATATATATATATATATATATATACGTAAAAAAAATCACAAGATCGCCAAAACCTACCGCGGTTTCACACAACGGCTCATCAGGGCAAAGGCAAACCAAGGACTAATCAAATAAATAGACACCACCAAACAAAGACTAACAGACCAGCCTACCCGACGTGGGAGGTTAAAAAAAAAAAAAAATAGCCAAAGACTTTAAGCCAAGACTCTAAACAAGAAATTTAGTTTTATGGAATCTACACCTATTCAATATTTCAGTTTTGGCATTAATAAGGTGTGGGCAGGTTCGAATCTAGCTATCGCTAACTTCTCCTCATCACATAACCTACAAAATTTACTGCCTTTGTTATAGTTAGGGCATTTTTTTATTATTTCCCATTTCAAAATGGGGTCTCTTTTAGTTTTAGTTTTTATGTCCCATACATAGTTGGATAAAGTCGTACTGTGTTTATACTTCTCATTTTTAAAGGAGGTTTTATGATTGTAAAACCTAATTTTAAAATTATCATGCGTAGCTCCTATGTATGTCTTAGGGTTTTTATCATTTTCATTAATGTAAACTCTAACTTTATAAACTACATTTACTTGATTACAATTACCTCTAATGGGGCAGTCGGATTTAATTCTACAATTACAATTATTTTTGTTGCCGGTATTAGTACTAGGAATATTGGTATTACTTTTCAATTTACTTTTATTGGCATTATTAATTATTTTGCCAATATTAGGTAAACAAGAGTAACTGAGTTTAATAGTGTTCCTATTAAATATTTTTTTAAGTTTGCTATCAGAGTTAAAATGTTTATCTATTAGGTTAAAAAACATTTTGCCTATTTTAGATTTAATTTCATTATTGTATGGGGGGTTAAACCATATAATATTTCTGGATCTGTTGTTATTGGTTTTTTTAGTAATATTTTGGTCAGAAAATTTTAGCGTTTGCGAATGTCCACTTTTTATTAGTGCAGTTTGATAAATTTTCTTGTATTTATCGAACATTTCACTATTGGAAAAGTTGGTGGACAATCTAACGGCTATACCATTAGGGATACTTCTAAGAATATGCATAGGGTGATTAGAATTTTTATTAACATAATTGAGGGTGTAATTATTTTTGACGTAGGGTGTTATATATCCGTTATTAAGATTTAATGTTATATCCAAGTAATTAACAATTTTAATGTTATGTTCTATTTCAATCTCTAACTTATAAGATTTAAAAAATTTTTGCACTTCCTTTCTAAATTTATCTCCTATTCTAGGTGTACATTTATCTATTATAATTAATCCGTCGTCCCGGTATAAACCGTGATTATGGAAATCTATTATGGCGTTAAGTTTATGGAGCAGTAGGCAACCTATCAGCTCCGCCACCTCCGCCCCATCATATGCCCCCATAGGATTATCAAACCCCTGGGCATCAGTTTTTTTTACCCATATCTCATCATTAAAATATAATAGTGTTTTGCGGCAGTGCCAAATTATTTCTATTTCTGCTTCTTTTATATCATTATATTCTTTAGCTAACTCCAATGCCTCTGAAAGTAGTTCAGCTGTTATGGAGGGGTAGAAATCTTTAATGTCGTATTTGATAAATGCTGAGTTCTTATTGAAATTTAGGGATTTGAACCATTTAATGCAGTCACCAGTTGATTTCCACTGGTTAATGTTAAGGAACATACGTAAGTTATTGCAGATATTTTGAATAATAATTTTACTTATTTTACCAAGCTCCGTCTTAGTTGGGTTTATAAGTCTAAATTCGGGGTGGTTAGGAAATGAATTTTTATGGTCTTTGACCGTAAGGAAACAATTCTTTAGGGTTATTTTTTCCACCCTGTTATGCAGGTTAAATTTAGCTACTAATGAAGTGGCTTCGTTATTTATGTTAGAAATAATATTCGGTGCTATTTTTCTATAATGTTTAATCACCGAATTTTTTAATTCACTGTTAAATTGTTCTTTAGGTATTGAATGTAAATTAGCGGACTTATCACTTTTAATGTAAATATTACCGTTATTTTTACATGACTTTAAAGTATCATTAAGCTGTTTCTGAAAAGAATTTTGTCCTAATTTCCTATATTTAATTTTTCGAATAATACTAATCAGGTCCTTTTCGAAAAAGCTAATAAAAAAAAAATACAAGGTACCTCCACTAAAATAACTGAAAAAAAAAATCATTGTATAAATATACAAGTCCCCAAACTTTATAAAAACAAACTTTTTCTATCAAAATGTTTATATTAGTATTATGAGAAAAGATTAAAGTATTTCTTAATTATTTAAAAAAATTTTTTAATCCCTTCTAACATGTTTGAAATTTTGATAAAAAAATCTTGTTTTGATTTGAGTTAGCGGGTAACCAAATCATTATGAGAGTTTACAATGGAAAACCTATTATATCACTCACTTTTTTCCCCGTGACAAACACATTAATTTGGAAATTCTTGCAAAAATCAAATAATTGTCAGATTTTAATGAAACTCTCAGTACTCCTTCACAAATGAATGAAATTATTTTTGAAATTATTATTTAAAAAAATTCTGGTAAATAAATATATTTTATCTGTTACCCCTCTCCACATAAATCCATGAAATTTTAATAAATTTAACTTTGTTGTGGTAAATGGTTTTATTAGTTAAATGCAGGACTCATTGGGAAATATAAATATATATTTTTTAAAATTTGGCCTCTGTTCCTAAAAATCTGCTTCGAATAGTAAAATAAAAAATGCAATAAAACTCTGATATTATTTAATTCATTAAACTTTTAATGGCTTTAATAAATAATATATATGAAGGACAGTACATTTTTTTTTTTTTATAATAATTTATAAAGTTTCAAAAATATTTTTTAAATATTTCAATGATTTGTTGCAATTAGATTTTTAAGTTAATAATTGAAAATTACATTGCCTATCGAAAATTGAAAAGTTTGAGACAAATTGTTTGGCCTTGATATTTTTCAAATGATTAAAGTTTTTGTGTATTTGAAGATTTTTTTTTATGCTGTAATTTCTATGTGCAAATTAAAAGGTTAGTTTCCTCCAATTACTCCCCCCCAAAATTTGAAAAATTTTGTCACTTGTGATCGCCATACACTTATCTCTAATCTGACAACCTATCAATATGTTTGATATATGGCAGACAGGTCAAAAAGTCCAAATCTGTCATTAACAAGTAGTTTTATTCTAAATTTCACTCTATAAATAAGTAATACTTGTGTAAATCAGATTAATTTAACATAAAATTTGTTAATTTTCCAAAAATAATGTGTTACAGATGTATATTTTATTTTTGCCAGAGTTTTAAAACCGAGAATTAACCTTTGTTTACAAAAGTCTGAAAAATTAAAAGGTTAAAAAAAATTGAAAAATTTTAGATTCCAATCAATGTAATTTCTGTTTGAAATACGCCAGAGTATTTTGCTTACTGAAAATTGTAAATTTAATCAATTAGCTTTCAATTAAAAGTAAAATAAGTTCCAAGAAAACTTTTTAAAAATTCAATTTAAAATTTAGGCATTGAAAATGAGTTGAGGTACCTATTCTATATATAATAGTTCCTAATGAAAAATATTTCACTGCCTGAAGAGGTGCTAATAAGATAGTACTGAAACACAATGGCTCTTGTGTGGCAGTAAATTATGTTTTTATTATAAACTTAAAATAAAAATAGCACCATATATAATGCTCTAAGTATTGAGCACTCTTCATAAAGTAAATCACTACAATGGACTGCCAACTTTTTAGTTTGTACTACTTCTAAGATATATATGTGTATTTATTAAACATGCATCAATATAAATATATATATATATATATATATGCACACACACACACACACATATATATATATATATAGATATGCACACACATATATAGATATACACACACATATATATATATATATATAAACATATACACACACACACACACACATATATATATAAACATATACACACACACACACACATATATATATATATATAAACATATACACACACACACACATATATATATATATATATATATACATATACACACACACACACACATATATATATATATAAACATATACACACACATATATATATATATATATATATATATATACACACATACACACACATATATATATGTGTGTGTGTGTGTGTGCATAAAAGTAAATGCATGAACAACAGGTTAAAAAACCTACGAGTTCTACAACTTAGTTACACTATATATATATATATATATATATATATATATATACACACACACATTAATATCTGCTTGTATTAGGTGAAAGTGAATAAAAAGAAATAATTATGTAATTTCTTTCCTTTTGTTTTTTTTTTTTTCTTGACAGGTTTGTGTCACAATCAAAGCTCTCCTTGAAGGCCACGGCAGTGATGACCCTGACCCTTTCATGAATGTCTTGCTATCTGAGCCCATCTTGCAGCAGTCAGTGTTGCCTCTTATTACGGACTTGATTGGCATTGTGATAAGTGAAGGTCAGGACCTTGTAGAGTGCCATATGTTTTGATCTGTTGCTTTTTAAAACATGTTTTAATATTTCTTATTATAGCCATTAAAATTTTATGTTTTAATTTGTTTATTTTAATACTTTTTATTATAGCCATTAAAATTTATTTCTGCAAATACTTTCACGGCTTCTGCTCCGAAGAAGTTAGCTCACTACTGCCCCTTATACATGAATTTACTTGAGCCACAGCATTAGAAACTAGGTTCCACCCTTTTACTGTGAAACCAATAAATTGCAAACAACAACTTCTTATCTCACACTTCCCACCTGTGGAATTCTCTTCCATTTACTTGTTTTCCCCGACAGCTACAATCTCCAAGAATTTAAATGTAACGTCAATCGTCATCTATTTCACTAACCTGCATCCTCTCTCTCTCTCTCTCTCTCTCATGTTCTTTTCTCCGTCTACTCCACTCTCATTAGTATTCTCATCCTTCTCTTACCCATTTCCTGACACCCCTGTAACCTGTCACTCTTTCTTATAACTTTCCTTCTATGTAACCCCCTGCAAAACAGTGGCAGTAAAATGCCTTGCTTGGGGTGATATGATTAAAAAAAAATATATAAACACACCTTCCTTTTTAAGGTTCAAGATGACAGATATTGTTTTAAGTTAAATTCTTAATGAGATTAACAAATGTAACATATTGACTAACAAAAATATGATTGATAAAAATATATTCTGAGTGTGGATGGTGGTAGCAAAGTGTAACAACAAAGGCTTGAAAAGCAATAGCTGACAAAGATATGATTGACGTCAATTAAGTGACAAGAAAAAGCAACAATGCATAGGAATTTTGGGGTTATATAAGTCTGGGGTTTCTTGGAGTAGAGGTCAGAATACAGAAGGAGAGAGAACACAGAGCTCTCATTGGTTAATGATTCCCAGACAGCTCCTGCATGTGCGTGATATCTCACTGGCTGCCCATGACTCCACACCGGTGTCATTGTCGTTGATGAAAAAACAATTATTGTTTTCCAGCAACTGTTATAATATAACACAAAGACAACATTACAAAAGAGTATTATATCCTGTGCAATTATTATAACATATATATATATATATATCAGTCAGTTAAGTGCCATACGTGATACACGCTTTGGGCACTCATGTCTCGAAAGAGACATGACTGACTGAGCAGAAGATTATCCTGCAGTAGGTTGCTATTACTTTCTGCAGTAGACTGGTTGCCAGCCAGCCAAGGCTATAGAACGCAATCTATCCTGCTTTTGATGCATAGCTGGAGGGGGAAGGGATGGGATTATATTATTAAGTAGTAATTAATGGGGGATCAGTTTATTACTTTATGACAATAGAAAACCGATTCCCCACTTTAATTCCCAGTAGAAGCTTTAATCATGTTTCCAACTATTATATTCAGTCAGTCAGTAAAGTACCATACGTGATACACACTTGGGCGATCATGTCTCGAAAGAGACATGACTGACTGGGCAGAAGATTATCCCGCAGTAGGTTGCCATTGCTTTCTGTGGTAGACTGGTTGCCGACCAAGGCTATAGAACCCAATATGTCCTGCTATTTAACCCATAACTGGAAGGAAGAGACGGATTAATACCTTTCCCAAGGGTATTTGCGCGTAAGTGAATGCAATGAATTCAACTGGAATTCTAACTTGGCTCCCCAATTTCTCATTCTGAGCCAATAGTCAATGCACCACGATGAACACACACACACACACACACACATATATATATATATATATATATATATATATATATATATATATATGTATTCAGTATTGAAAAGGCACCTCGAATTGGTGTAATGGTTAACAAGCTTGTCTCTCTCAAACCTAACACAACTGAGTAGTGCTTTGATGGTATTCCCTCCTGGTTATTACCCCACAAACTAGTGGGGGTTTCTGCCAATAAATAGAACAGGATAATGGTGGGGCAGTTAAGGAAGAGTCCACTAATCCTTGAGGTGTGTTTATTATCAGATTTATAGCTCTTCTTATTAAATTATGAAATAATAATGTTTTAAAACGTATTTTTCAGGAACATACGACGCAAGGGCACGCGTTCTAGCCAAACATTTGGCATGGCTTTTTCGTATCGACTGGAAACAGGTGGTTGATTTTGAAAGTTCGGTTTCAGAACATTTGAAAACAAACAACTACGAAGTTTCAGAGTGAGTATTTTCTGTTTGTTTAATTGAGTTACATGCACCAAATGTTGATAATTCGCTCAGGGTTAATAATTTTCTATATATATTTTTTTAGTAAAATTAGATTGCATTAAAATATTAAAATGTATTGATCCATCTCCTTTCCTCTCAGCTATGGGTTAAATAACAGGACAGATTGGGTTCTATAGCCTTGGTTGGTAACCAGTCAAATGCAGAAAGATATGGCAATGTACTGTAGAAAAAATTTCATAGCCTAAGTGTGTATCACATATGGGTTGAATAGAAGGACAGATTGGCTTCTCTAGCATTGGTTGGCAACCAGTCTAACGTAGAAAGCTATGGTAACCTACTGTGAGAAAATCTTCTGCCTAGTCAGTTATGGATCGGAAGAGACATGATTGTCCAAGTGTGTATCATGTATGGCACTTAACTGTCTGACTGACTGTTTTTTAAAAAAGTAAATATTCTGCGATGTAAAGGATCTATTATATTTCTTATTTATTTATTTTATTATATTTCTTATTTATTTATTTTATTATATTTCTTATTTATTTATTTATTTTATTATATTTCTTATTTATTTTATTATATTTCTTATTTTATTTTATAATATTTCTTATTCTATTTTATAATATTTCTTATTTTATTTATTTTATAATATTTCTTATTTTATTTATTTTATATTTCTTATTTTATTTATTTTATAATATTTCTTATTTTATTTATTTTATAGCTATTTCTTATTTTATTTATTTTTATATTTCTATTTTATTTATTTATAATATTTCTTATTTTATTTATTTTATAATATTTTTATTTTATTTATTTTAACATTTATTTTATTTATTTTATAATATTTCTTATTTTATTTATTTTATATAATATTTTATTTTATTTATTTTATAATATTTCTTATTTATTTATTTTATAATATTTCTTATTTTATTTATTTTATAATATTTCTTATTTTATTTATTTTATAATATTTTATTTTTATTTATTTTATAGACATTTTTAACAGTTTATTTTATAATATTTCTTATTTTATTTATTTTATAATATTTCTTATTTTATTTATTTTATAATACTTTCTTATTTTATTTATTTTATAATATTTTATTTTATTTATTTTATAATATTTCTTATTTTATTTATTTTATAATATTTCTTATTTTATTTATTTTATAATATTTTATTTTATTTATTTTATAATATTTCTTATTTTATTTATTTTATATATTTTATTTTATTTATTTTATAATATTTCTTATTTTATTTATTTTATAATATTTCTTATTTTATTTATTTATATTATTTTATTTTATTTATTTTATAATATTTCTTATTTTATTTATTTTATAATATTTCTTATTTTATTTATTTTATAATATTTATTTTATTTTATTTTATAATATTTCATTTTATTTATTTTATAATATTTCTTATTTTATTTATTTTATAATATTTTCTATTTTATTTATTTTATAATATTTTCTTATTTTATTTATTTTATAATATTTTATTTTATTTATTTTATAATATTTCTTATTTTATTTATTTTATAATATTTTATTTTATTTTATTTATATAATATTTTATTTTATTTATTTTATAATATTTATTTTATTTATTTTATAATATTTCTTATTTTATTTATTTTATAATATTTTTTTATTTTATTTATTTTATAATATTTCTTATTTTATTTATTTTATAATATTTTTTATTTTTATTTATTTTATAATATTTCTTATTTTATTTATTTTATAATATTTTATTTTATTTATTTTATAATATTTCTTATTTTATTTATTTTATAATATTTCTTATTTTATTTATTTTATAATATTTCTTATTTTATTTATTTTATAATATTTTATTTTTATTTTATTTTATATATTTTATTTTATTTACTAATATTTTATTTTATTTATTTTATAATATTTTATTTTATTTATTTTATAATATTTTTATTTTATTTATTTTATAATATTTTATTTTATTTATTTATAATATTTTATTTTATTTATTTTATATATTTATTTTATTTATTTTATTTTTATAATATTTTTATTTTATTATATTTTATAATATTTTATTTTATTTATTTTATATATTTATTTGTTTATTTTATAATATTTTATTTTATTTATTTTATAATATTTCTTATTTTATTTATTTATAATATTTTATTTTATTTATTTTATAATATTTTATTTTATTTATTTTATATATTTTATTTTATTTATTTTATAAATATTTCTTTATTTCTCCTTCATTATTTTATAATATTTCTTATTTTATTTTATTTTATAATATTTTTATTATTTATTTTATAATATTTCTTATTTTATTTATTTTATAATATTTCTTATTTTATTTATTTATAATATTTATTTTATTTATTTATAATATTTATTTTATTTATTTTATAATATTTTATTTTATTTATTTTATAATATTTCTTATTTTATTTATTTTATAATATTTCTTATTTTATTTATTTTATAATATTTCTTATTTATTTATTTTATAATATTTTTTATTTTATTTATTTTTAATATTTCTTATTTTATTTATTTTATAATATTTTTATTTTAGTTTATTTTATAATATTTTATTTTATTTATTTTGAGATAACAATGGTTTAGTGATAAACGTTTTATTTATTAACCCATACCTGAGGGGAAAAAGATGGATTCATATGTATAAATGCTCTTGGGAAAGGTATGTGAATATGAAAAACCAAATGGGAATTGAAACTGAGATCTCCAATTTGCAATTCTGAGCCATTATCAATGATACCACCTGCACATCCAAGCAGTTACCCATTTAGGTATTGACCAGGCTTAAAGTAGCTTAACTTTGGGGATATTATAGGAATTTGTGTTTCTACATGATTTACCCATAATGCCTTTTTGAGGTTTTTTTTGATGTTCAGTTCTTGAGGACATCAGTGAATGTATTTCTGGAACTTATATGTTATGTTTTTAAAATGACAAAATAAAATGGTTGTGGAAAAATGATACACTTGCCAAGTATTGGAAATAACTAGGGGAATTTATTATTGTGGAAACATGAGTACAGCGAACAGTTGTAGATGTTGAACCACCGTATGTTTATCGAGAGTGTGGTAAATCTCAGCCTGCCATGTTTGCTCACCTCTGCCGGAAGTCCCTTCCCTTTGTCTTCCTGCATGCATTAGCTGGGGACGAACTTCCTTGAATGGTCCAGGGGAGGTAACTTTTAACCCTTTTATGGTAATCCTAATACCTCCCTATTTATTTATTTATTTATTTATTTTTTTAAAAGACAATGAGCTGTAAGGAGCACGCTTGGGGTTAATTTGTAGGTGCCTCACTTAAGTTCTATTCAGCTTCAGCCGGTTCTTTCTAGGTTCTGCATTGCTGTAGTTTATATTTGTCTGTTCGACAGGTGGTATAGCCGGTAGTTCAAACGTGTCCACTAGTATGTCCAGTGGAATGTTTGATGTGTTGTTGGTGTACCTAGGACGCAATTGGTTTTTGTGTCGTGTCCAGAGTTGATCTTCCAACTTGTACACTATAGACAAATCATTCTTTTTCCTTGTTGATGTTATCTGGTGTTTATTTCGGTTGCCCAGGCCTGTAATTTCTCACAAACACTGGTGTACCTACAGATAGTGGTCAATCTGAATTCTGGCACATACCCTGTTTTTGTTCCTTTAATGCTGCTTTGCCAACCAAATTGAGTTGGATGTCGAGAAGACCCAGTGGCTCAATAAAATCAAGTCCCAGAAGGTTGTGCTGGGAGTTCGAAATGTATATGATCCCAGATGCTGTCTTCTCCTCAATCTTGATTGTTGCTGGCAGTTTGCCTGTAATATGGACACAATCCTCAGAGGCACTCCGTGCTACATGTTTTGTAGATGTAAGTGGAGGTCTGCCTATACTTTTCCACAGTTTCTGGGAAATAAGGGTTATGTCCGATGCTGTGTTGATTTGTAACCGAACCGGATGGTTGTTCAGTTCCACCGACACATATTTGCGATTTGATTTGGAGTTGAGAAGGAAGGTTGCTACCCAGACTGTTTGTTTTTTTTTTGTCTTATGTCTGTTTTTGTTCTGTGATCACTTGTGCGTTGTTTTGCGCCACGGTGGTGTGCAGAATCCATCTTTGTGACCTTGCCAGTTGCATTCGTGGCAGCGGTGAGTTTTGAAGGGGCATTTTTGAGCAAAATGCCAGCCACCACAATTCCAGCAAGCAGATGGAGGTTTCTATGGTGTCGCTTTTGGTGACTGTGGTCTTTGAATAGTGTTGACTGTGGATGTTGTTGCAGGCACCGACTGTTGTACCATATCTGAATCATGTTTTAAATTCACAAGCCGCCGACATTCCTCTGTAACTTGCTGCAGAGTAATGTCCGGATTTTGTTCAATTTTTGAGAAAATTCTTGTGTGCACATCCCTGTCACTCGCAGACCTTAATCCACATGTTAACATCAAACACTTAAATTATTTGTCTGTGATGGTGGAAATTTTGAACCATTTGCATTGTTTGTTGACGAATCCTGAGTACGTCGTAAAGTCGTCTGTGTCACATTTTGTGATATTGAGGCAGTTGAATCTTGCATTAAACAATGAGGTGTGCTCACCAAAAATTTTGTTTAAGGTTTCAACTGTTTCCACAAAACTACAATCCCGAGGTTGTTTCGGTAAAATGTAGTTAATATATTTTTCATGTTCACTCAGACCGATTTTTTTTGTAAAAAGGAGCCTCACTTTCCAGCTAACTGTTTGCTCTTCAAATTCTTCTTTAAAGAGATCCTCATAACGAGCGAACCACGTTGCGAAGGTTGTGTTTGCCTCCTTATTGTAGTGGAACTCTGTGATGGAATTTTCGAGAGCTTGTCCTGATATTAGTTTCGTTGATAGAGGATTTGATTGTGGTACATTCCCTAGTCTTACTGAAAAGAGTTCCATCAAACCTAATTGCTGTTGTAGAATCTTTTGGATAATATTTGGATTCATATTTTTACACTGAATGGGAAAGGAAAAAAAAAATTCCGGAAAGAAGAGATTCTTTTTTTTTTTTTTTTTTTTTTTTTTTTTTAAATGTTACGTTTTTGAAGTTCCTGACGTTATTTTGTGTGTCCATGAAATTCAACGTCTAATATTTCGATGTGGTGTAATTTCGTCCTTGTAGCCAGTTTTGTTATGTTTTTGACATGACAAAATAAAATAGTTATGGAAAAATGACACACTTGCTGAGTATTGGAAATAAATAGGGAATTTATTATTGTGGAAACATGAGTACAGCGAACAGTTGTAGATGTTGAACCACCGTATGTTTATCGAGAGCGTGGTAAATCTCAGCCTGCCATGTTTGCTCGCCTCTGCCGGAAGTCTTTTCCCTTTGTCTCCCTACATGCACCTATTAGCTGGGGACGGACTTCCTTGCATGGTCCAAGGGAGGTAACTTTTAACCTTTTTTATGGTAGTCCTAATATTATAAACATTGCCCAGCAGGTTTCCAGCAGATACAGGCGTTGGTTAATTAGGGATTTGACCCAAACAGTTGCAAGTTCAATACCAGGCTACAACAGTGGTGAACAAATAACTTAGAGTTAAGTGAAAAGGAAACAACTACATGGCTACCAGAAGTGGCATCTCACATGGAATGAGAATGATATGCCCCAATGATTGAAATAAAGGGTTCGGTTCAAAATTTCTAACACCTGAAGAAGGCTAGCATAGTCAATGGCTGAAACATCATAAACATGAGGACAACAGTCTGAACAATGTAAAAAAAAAAAAAAATAACGTAAATACTACCTCATCTCGGAATAATAGTGTAGTGGATAAGAAATTAAGAATTAAAATCAACCTTCTTCATTTTTACAAAAATTCACAATGACGTGTGAAATCCTTGTCTTTCCCAAATAGAAAAAGAATTGACCATGTGCTTAAAGTAAAAAGCCGAAACTAGATTTCACAAGTTGGTGTTAAATTGATTTTGACCAATGGGAGCGACTTGCAAGACCAAAAGGACTTAGAGATCCAGTGCCAAATTCAAAAGGACAATAAAAGGCTCACATCAACGTCAGTCAAGTCAGTCGGATGGGAGCAGCAAAAGAGAGACTGACATCTAAAATGTAACTCCGACTTCAAGCTGACATTTGTCCTCTTTCTCTTTCCTTCTCGTGTGCTGATTTCTTTTACTTCTTCTTCTCCATCCAAAGATATTCCTACTGAATACATACATACATACATACATATGTCAGTCAGTTAAGTGCCATATGTGAAACATGCTTGGGCGATCATGTCTTGAAAGAAACATGACTGACTGGATAGATTATCACACAGTAGGTTGCCATTGCTTTCTGCGGTAGACTGGTTGCCTGCCAAGGCTATAGAATCCAATCTGTCCTATTATTTAACCCATAACTGGAAGGAATAGATGGATTAAGACCTTTCCCAAGGGTATTTGCGCATAAGTGAATGCAATGAATTCAACTGGAATTTGAACTTGGCTCCCCGATTTCTTGTCCCGGGCCGATATCGACTGCACCACAACGCACTTATGTATGTATGCATATACTCTTTCAACAATTACTACTATGAACATTTTCTACAAATCTTGATACCCTTAACTCAACTTTATCGTTGAACACGAACTCTACCCTTAACTTAATAATGTTTCTAATTGCACATAACTTCTACAACTCGTGTTATTCTTTCCTTTTAATAAATTTTTATTTGAAAATACAAAATGTATATTTTATTCTTACACTATTTCCACACTCTCTGACACAAGGCCGACTCAAAGAAAAATTAACCGCACATTGCAACCTGCCGATGAAAACCTGATAATTCTGCATAAAACTTGTAAACTGTAGGGAGTTCAGTTATGTATGACATTAACCATCTTCCTGTCTTCAATAGACAAATCGTAGTAATACTCATTCAATAGGGGAGGGGAAGGGAGATATGACATATTGAGTAGGTACAAGTATCATTATCTCCCTTAGACCATTCCTTTATTAACCAATCAGAATCGCCATAATGATTTGCTGTGGGCGAGTTGTATTATTGTCTGTAATAGTCTGGTAGATTTAAATGTTAATCACATCTAACTTATTTCTTTAGACATATACAATGTTATGTCATAATAATTTTGGAGGTTTCCATTTTCTCTCGATGTCTGAAGCGCACAATCATATTTTGCTTAATGGTTAATCCAGTTGTCGATTATGTTTATTCGTCTATTTAATGTAACCTGTGCTGATATTGGGCAACTTTTGTTAAATCAGTCAGGTAAATGTTATACGCAATAAATGGTAGGGCGATCATGTCTCTTTTGATCCATGACTGACTAGGCAGAAGATTTTTCTGCTTTAGGTTGCCATTTCTTCCTGCTGTAGACTGGTTGGCAACCAAGGCTATAGAAACCAGTCTGTCTTGCTATTCTAACCCATAGCTGGAAGAAAAAGAGATGAATTATATGATTATATTAATAAGTAGTAATTAGTGTGGGATCAGTTTTTTCTTTTACTTCATAACGATATAAAACAGATCCCCCACTTTAAAGTTCAATAGAAGCTTTAATTGTATTTGTTTCCGATTATATTAATGTGTACTAATTCTAGGGGGATCATTTTCTTACTGCATAACAATAGAAAACCGATCCCCCACACTTTTGGTCCAATAGAAGCTTTGATTGTATTCGTTTCCAAATATTTAAAAGGTGTTGTAATTCTAGGGGGATCAAATTATTACTGAATAACTATCGAAAATCGATCCCCAATTTTATACCCAATAGAAGCTTTGATTGTATTCGTTTCCAATTATATTAATGTGTACTAATTCTAGGGGGATCACTTTATTACTGAATAACAATAGAAAACCGATCCCCTATTTTATGCCCAGTAGAAGATTTAATGATATTTCCAATTATTATATTCACTCAGTTAGTTAATTGCCATACTTGATGCATGATTGGGCGATCATGTCTCTTTCAATCCATGACTGACTAGGCAGAAGATTTTCTTGCTTTAAGTTGCCATTTCTTCCTGCTGTAGACTGGTTGGCAACCAAGACTAAAAAGCCCAATCTGTCCTGCTATTGAATCCATAGCTGGGAGTGGGGAGAAGAAATAGATTAATACCTTTCCCAAGGGTATTTGCATGGAGGCAAATGCAACTGGAATTTGTACTTGGTTCTCTTTCTAAGCTAATATCTAACTCACCACAACACACGTCAAGTTAAATAATATTCTGTATGTAGGTATCAAGGAATTCTGCAAATGCTGTTAAACTTCTAAAGGCTCTTATTACATTTCAGGTACATATACTAATACATTTTTCCTTTTATTTATATATATATATATATATATATATATATATGAAATGATCTGTTTGAACATTATTTTTGATTGATACTCGTATTTAAGTAGATATTCTGTTTTTTAATTAAACAGTATTATATATTTATATCTACCGGCCTGATTAGTTACGATAAATTTTTATTACGAAAATGTGTGTCATTCGGCAGGATTCGAACCTGCGACCCCTATCCACATAGGGGAAGCTACCATGTGATCTGGCACGTCTTAGACCTCTCGACCACGAATGACCATCAGTCTAAACGAGGTTTTAATCAACCTTATATAACACAATTTTTGATTCATTGCAATAACCATATCTGCTCTGAAATGTATTGTAATGTTAACAGATGTAAACAACATGTTGCGGAAATTAATGAAGATTAACGAAACTTGGTTATAAACAACCAACAATTTGATATATATATATATATATATATCAATATATATATATATATATATATATATATATATATATATATATCTTAGTTTTATCTGAATTTACAGATAAATTAAGTGGGGAAATAGCCATTTTCAACGTCACTTTAAAGCATGCATTCTTCGTCCCCTTATAAACACACACACACACACACACACACACACACACACACACACACACATATATATTTTATTTCCTGTTATTTTTTTAATTTTTTATTTTTTTTGCTTCCCTAGAGAGGAGGCCCGTGAAAAGGATAAGCGAGCCCGAACAAGCAAACTGAAAAGGTTTGCATTGATTGGCCTAGCGACAGTTGGAGGTGGAACACTTATTGGTGAGTTTATGGGTACCCTTTTTATTTTATGACTGCATGCAACCTTTATTCTTTTGGTTGCCACCAGCATGCTCGCCTATTTTTCATTTTTTTTCTAATATTTAGAAAACAAAATTTTTTTTCAGCATATATTTTTTTTTTTTTTTGAAAGTGGTTTATCAAGAATATATAAATATATATCAGGAGCACCAGACCAAATATGGCAACAATATTCAAAACAAGGACATAAAATCAAGATTGGTATGCTTTTTTTAGAATTTTTAACATATACAAGTCTAAGGTTGGTAAGAATAGAATAAAATTCTGATATCCAAAAAAAAAAAATATTTTTAAGAGTGCTCAATACAAAGTAGAGCAAATAATATTTATTTAAAATTTATAACATCACTAGAAAATAGCTATTTTGTTTCAGCACATCTTGTGTCATGTCAAGTGATTGTGTTGATTGCAAAATAAATATTTCTAAAAGGTTCATAACTAACGAAACCCCCTCAATAGGGAAGACGTTGTTACATAGTCCATGATGATCAATCAAAATACAAATGAATGCTAATTTGAAAAATGTTACTACATATCGTAAAAACAATTTATTAGTGCATTAATATTAATGTTCGATTAAAATAGAAATCAGTATTACTGACTACTAATTTCACTTTAAAGTAAAAATCAAAATTCATTTAAAAAAAATTATTTTGAATTAATGCTAGAAATTAAAAATTAAAAATTCTTTATTTAACTAAGCATAAAGAATTATAAAGCTATTCAAAGATGAAATGGTAAGAGAGAGACACACACACACACGTCGACCTGCACATAAATATACATACATGAGTGTGTGTGGAGATATATACACACACAGCTCTTGAGATTTGAAAAAGAAATCCCTTGACTGGCGGTCAAGAGTGAGGGAAAATTTACTTGCCCCAAAATCATTTTAATGGACCCGCTCCATTTTTTTAAATCGTCGCCTTACATCAATATAGCATGAATCACTGATGGAAAACAAAAAATGAAATTTTAATGAAAATTTCGAATGTGTTAGAAAGGACTGAAAATTAAAAAAAAAATAACTACAACAAAATTTGATCTTTCCTCTTAATAATATTTTAATGATAAAACTTTGTTTTCATTACGATTTAGCCTTTTTAACCTTTTGTTGCATATTGGTTACAACTGTAACCAATATGCAATATGCTGTTTTTCTTTGGCGGGGGGCGGGCGGCACTTGAGTGGAGGTACCTAAATTCATAGTTTCATTCTTCTGTTTGACCACAACCTCCATCTCATAGATGATAAAAAAAATAACAAATCTGATTTTTTTCAACAACTTTCTATAAAAAATTACTCGTATAATTGATATATCCCGGAAGGAATATCAGTGAAAGATACAGGTTAGAATGATACTAGACATGGGAAATATATAGCAGGGATTTATTATACGACAATACAATAAACCATAACATATACAATAGCAATCAACGAATAGGAGTGGAATAAGCTATCAAGTAGAGAATGCCTTCGGCTATGACGTATGCCTCTTGGTTCGCCCTAGTCCAGCTTGTCGCTGTCCTTTATAGACTGGATCGTTCCATTATGGGTTATGGGTTATGCAAGGATGTTCCACTATAACAATAATTTGTGTTTCGGTGTGCGGTTGAAAGAAGTATACATTTTTTTTTCTTTCTTTCAAATGTTTGTTTTTACTTTCGGTAAGCGAGGGAGGAAATACAGGATATCATTTTCCCAAATGAGTTTCTAAAAATCTGTGATTGTCTTTAATCTGGGCGACAGCAACATTTTGGCTCTACTCTGGAAGCGTTAATTAAGCGAATGTTTATACTGACTGGGACGATAAAAACCAAGAGTTCAATAATGTCGTTGTAGGTAATTCTAAGTAACTTGTGAATCTTCAATGGCATACATTTGGGTTGTAAAAGGAATCAGATTTCCTTTTATTTTTAATCGATCGCAGGCAAGTAAATCAATAAACTTTAATTGCCCAATTAAGTTTTTAATCAACTGAGTTGATTGGGCGAGTGAAATCTCAAAGGCTGTAATTATATATATATATATATATATATATATATATATATATATAGTGTATTGAGGCAACAGATAATTATCTAAACATATATTGTTAAATATAAGAGACAATGAATGTCTATTATGTTTAATCATGTGTTGTTCTAAATGTTGTATTTTGGCTTTAATTTCAGGTGAAAATAAAGACAAAAATTCTCCAACGTTTGGATAATTTCTTATTAATTTGGTTCTAAGCTTTCAGCTCATATGAGCCATCGTCAGAGAGGTTACAGGGACGTTAACAAAAAGACATCCACCATCAAAGATGATATTATCTTGTGTTGACATAAAACATTGCTAAATAAATAAAATAACCAATTTTTGTCTTTATTTTCATCTGTAATTAAAGCCAAAATACAACATTTAGAACAACACATGATTAAACATAATAGACGTTCATACGTAAGCAACAATTTTCTTGCCGAAAACAGGTTTTCAAAAACGTGACCAATGGAGAATTGAAATAGTTTTTTTCCACCCAAGCACAAATTTGGACGCACCCTTATAGATATGCGTCTGTATATATATATTCATGTCTCTTTCATTATATTTCGTTCTCTTTTGCTCTCTCCCTCTGGGCTAATTTTATTCAATCTATAGATAAAAATGTGTCTAAACTGAAATTGAAGAATGTAAGATAGAGAGACAGAGAAAGGAGAGAAAGAGTTAAGTAATTTTTTTACTAATCAATAACGCAAATATTATTAGTTGAATATTATAGATAAAATTCACAATCCACCTACATACACAAAAATTCATGCATATATATATATATATATATATATATATATAGTATATCAAGACACCAGATAATTTTCTAAACAGATACTGTTAAATATAACAGACAATGAATATTTATTATGTTTATTCATGAGCCGTTCTAAACGTCGTATTTTGGCTTTAATTTCAGGTGAAAATAAAGACAAAAATTCTCCAACATTTGGATAATTTTTTATTAATTTGGTTCTAAGCTTTCGGCTCACAAATTAATTAGAACCAAATTAATAATAAATTATCCAAATGTTGGAGAATTTTTGTCTTTATTTTCAACTGAAATTAAAGCCAAAATACGACGTTTAGAACAGCTCATGATTATAGATAAGACATTCATTGACTGTTATATTTAACGATGTATGTTTAAAAAAAAATGTGTACACACACACACACACATTTTTTTAATTACTGTTTTTAGTAACATGTCAATTTATCCGTTAAATTCAATGCTGTGTGTCTGTGTATTTTGTGTTCGGTATGTGAATTTACATGCGGATATATTTAATTATATTTATATGTTTATGTATTGCAAGGCTTACAGCCTATCACGTTGAATACACCGGTTCTCGCTTGATCACGTAAGTTAAGCAACGTTGAGCCTGGTCAGTACTTTGATGGGTGACCACTTGGTAATACCAGTTGCTGACATACAGGCAGATAAACACACACACAAACATCTTGCCTTTTATATATATATATATATATATATATATTATTATTATTATTATTATCGATTTTCTGCACTATTGTAAGAACTGCAACCTTGAAACTTCTGAATATCATTTCTTATGTCTTTGTCTATGAGTGTATGAAATTTGATTAAAATCGGACCACTCCTTCTATAACTCAATTTTTTTTGATTATCGATTTTTGATATTTATCTGGGGTACCTTGACACAAAACCTAGCTAAGAACACTCGCAGATGCTTAGAGTGCAACTGTGTAAATTTTCAAGAAAATCGTTTTGGGGTCTATAGGTAATGGACACACACACACACACACACACACACACACACACACACACACACACAAAATTCCATTTATAAATAAGTTTAGATTTAGATTCAGATATGTATAAATATACACAGATAGGCACAAACACCCACATAAAAATATTGTGTTGAAATAAACAGATGCTCATGCGATGCACTCTCACACACATCATGTGATAGCTTTCAAGAACGATAATTTTGAAAAACTCAAAAAATACATTAAAGTCAAAACATGAGGATAAAATAACATCGGGAAAATAACATCATTGAAAATGGCCAGTGAAGTGGCTGAAAGCTTTTCCAAAGCTTATCTCCAGCAAAAAGGAAACCTGCTTAACGAAATACATTTTGGAAGATGTAAGTTGGCTGAAAAGTAAGTAGCTGAAGAGAATTCTACATGTGGGATAGAAAAAGACCTAACTGCCAATCTAGTACTGCACTTAAATACCTAAACTCTGGGTATCATAAAGGATAGTTAATCAGAACAGTTACCATGGAAGTATTTATAGAAAAGGCACAGGGAAGCTACATTATGGTGGTGGGAAAATGAAGTTGAGATGTCAGTTCAGGACTGATAATATTGCAGATTGTTTTTTGGAATTTATCAAGAATCTCTAAATATACAGGGTGTAAACGATAAATTGGCAGCAATTTCAATTCGCAATTTAGGTTTTTTAAAGCGGCATTATCAGTCTGAAATGTTAGTTTCTGTACTCTTTAGAGTCTGAAGTCCAGATTAGCCACCTAAAAATACTAACAAAATGAGTGCCAGTGTAGAATTTAACCATAGAATGGTTATTGCTGAATTGTTCCGCGCCGGGCATAAGACATCTGACATTATCAGAGACACTGGCTATGCTCCTAGGACTGTTTATCGTATTGTAGCAAACTTAAGGGAAGGTAAAGACATGCAAAGGAAGGTTCACAGCCCGAGAAGTGATAAAATCCCCACCAAAAGGTTTGAAATGATCCATTGCAGCAAATCCATCACAGTCAATGGTTGACCAGGCGAAAAAGCGGAATGTAGCCAAAATGACCATTTCTAATGCAGTACGGAAAGATCTTGGGATGAAGTCATATTGCAGACGATGTCGTAACATTCTTACCGTGAAATCTAAGACCATTCGTAAAGAGAGAAGCCACTTGCTACTCAATCACCCGAAACACCATGGTGGTACCGTTCGCATTTTTGTGGAGAGAAAAAGTTTGTGGTAGACGAAGTCGCCAACTGCAGAAACTCAAGAGTTATCGCCATTGACCCTTCTTGTGTTCCTCCAGTCATGCAGAGTAAACACCCGGTCTCTGTCATGGTGTTTGGAGCTATTGCCAGCGATGGGAAAGTCATGCCCCGTCACTTCATTGAAGTTGGCCTGAAGATCAATATGGCGGAATATCTGAAGATTCTGGAGGAAGTTCTCTTAACCTGGATTAAGAAAAACGATGATCCCAACAAAATGATATTCATCCTGGACTCTGCACCTGCTCATGGGTCAAAAACAGTGCAGACCTTCTTGAAGAGAGAGTTGCCGTTTTTTGTGCCCTCAAATATCTGGCCCTCTAGTTCGCCAGATTTGAACCCCTGCGACTATTGGTTATGGGGCGATGTTGAGAAAGTCTCTAATGCTCGCCCCCATAACAGTGTGGCCTCACTGAAGACCTCCGTAAAGCGAGCATTCCACGATATCAAGAAAGAGTTAGCTGTCAAGGCCTGTCGTGCTTTTAGGGCTCGCATTCAGCAAGTTGTGGACGCAGAAGGCGGACGCATAGAATAAAATGTTTGTATTTAATAAAACAGTTTAATAAACATACGCAAATCTTAAATGTCTTTAAATGTCCCTTCTTTATCAAGGTTTAAAGTCTGAGATCTCAAACTGCCAATTTATCGTTTACACCCTGTATAGCAGGAGCAGTGAATTATATGTGGCATTAATATTCTGAGCATGGACAGATGGTCGATTTATAAATGTGTAATATAGATTCTGCTTGAAATTGAATATCGCTAAGTTCCCCTTTGTGCAATGAGTGGCGTCCATATAGAAATTTATTATCTGTATATAAACTTCATTATTTACTTTATGTTAAGTAACAATTTTAAAAGTGTCTAATTTTCGTTATAATTCTAATAAAATTCTCTGTTGAACAACCTCGTAGACACCTTGCAATTTTCTGATACTTATATTGTTTGGACTGTTATCCTTATTTTTACTGTTGCAGTTAAAATGCTTTGGATGTTGTCTTCGTCAGTGCTTTGGATGTTGGTCTTTGTAAGGTGATTTATAATTAAAAAAACATTAATTACAATTTCAATTTATTTTATATTATTTTTTTAAAAATGTTTTTATAATCATTTTACCCCCACTGGCAGGCAAGGAATTATCTATTAAGTGTCATACATGATAAACACTTAGGCGATCATGTCTCAAAAGAGACATAACTGACTGGGCAGGAGATTATTTTGCAGTAGGGTGCCATTATTTTCTGCGGTAGACTGGTTGCCAGTCAAGGCTATAGAACCCAGTTTGTTCTGCCATTTAACCCATAACTGGAGGGAGAATAGATATATTATATCACGTTATTAAGTATAATTAGTAGGGTATCAGTTTATTACTTCATAACAATAGAAAACCGATCCCCCACTTTATGCCCAGTAGAAGTTTTAATTATGTTGTCAATTTTTATATTCATTCAGTCAGTTAAGTGCCATATGGGATACACACTTGGTCAATCATGTCTAGAAAGAGACATGACTGACTAGGCAGATTATTATCCTGCAACTGGAAGGAAGAGACGGATTAATACCTTTCCCAAGGGTATTTGTGCGTAAGTGAATACAATGGATTCAACTGCAATTTGAACTCGGCTCCTAGCCGATATCCACTGCACCACAGCTCACAATAAGAGGTTCATCAGATATAGAGAGGTTGATGGGATTTACGGAGGTGTATATGTTTGTTGATGGCAGTAAGCACATCAGCAGTTGACCTGACAAAGAGGAAACTATACTGCTCGTTGCAGAGTAGGTTGTTAGGATGCATTTGAAGTAGAACCTTTTTGAGTTCATGTATACTTATATGGCTTAGGGGGTAGCGACCCCGACCGACACCAAATCGGTCAAGTTTCGGTCCCAGTCAGAAGCAAGTGTATATATAGTCACACTGATGAGCTGTGAAACAGGCTTGTATGTGGATGACTTATATATATATATATATATATATATATATACATACACACTCTTGTACGCTGATGGAGCACTATAGAGAAATGGTAGTTATTCTAAACAGTAGCTACTCATGCATTTACGTATTGTTCATTCAGTCATGAATTTGAACACTCTTGCCTATGGGTGTGTTTACATTGTGTATATAACATGCTAATATCCGCCTTCCTCCACCAAAGGCCCAAAGCCTAGTGGTAGAATTGCTTATGTCAGTTTGGTAGGATTTTAATCCTGGCGAGAAGCAATCGGATGTCTAACCGTACTGATGAGTTGTGATGGCAACTGAATATTGCATTTAAACTTTTGGAGTTCGTAGCTATCAAAGAAGCAAGCAAACGGTAGGGAGTTCCACAGGTGGGAAGTGCAGGAAAAGAAACTGATAGTAGAAGTGGTGATTAAATTTGACAGTAAAAAGGTGGGACGTGGATGCCAATCTTGTTGCACAAGTAAATTCATGTGGGACCAGGGAAAGAAGCTTGTAAGAGCAGAAACCGTGAAAAATTTGAAGGGAAGCCATATTTAAAGGGACTGAAGGCAGGTTAATCGAGAGTCATTACATTGCGGATCCTTCTTTGGATTTTGTCGAGAACGCCAAGATGAATACCAGCAACATCCAACCAGATATGGCAACAGTATTCAATGCATGGATGAATGTCAGATTTGTAAATCTGCAAAATGGATTCTGACGAGAAAAACTTCCTGACTTGACATTGTGACCCAACCTTCTTAGTGATGCGATGTTGTTCCACTTGAGGTTGATTAAGAGAATGAGGCCGAGGAGTCACAGTGGAAGACTGGCATCATCCATACTTATGGAAGGCAGTAAAGTTTCTCTATGGCGGCTAAAGCAGAGCAGCTTTGTTTTGGAAGCATTAGAATTTATGCGTCCTTTTTTCTTCCAATCCATCACAGATTGGAGGTCTTTTCCAAGAGCAGCAGCCAGGTTTACTTTGTCAGTCTCAGTAGATTTCTTATTGAGATGGGAGTAAATGGTGGCGTCATCTGCATAGATGACTACTTTGGGACTGATTACATCAGGAAGATAATTGATGACGATCAGAAAAAGCATAGGACCTAGGTTAGAGCTTTGAAAGGTACCCACTTATGTATGAAATGATCTGAAAGCACACTCATTCAAAATGACATTCATTTTCCGATTTGAGAGGAGGAACTAGATTAAATCGAGCATTCATCCAGAAATACTGTAGTCTTGTAGCTTGCGCAAAAGGCCTGCATGCCAAACCCTGTCAAATGTTTTCTAGATATCCAGGGCAACAAGTAGGTCTTTGCCGTTAATGTCAAGAGACTGGTATATATGTTTGTTGATGGTGGTAAGCACATCAGCAGTCAAGTTGGCTAATTAGGCTGAAGTAAGGCGGTATTATATAAGACACTCCGCAACCACGTGACTAAAAATAGAAGACACCAAACACTCTAGATAGGGGATAACATTTTATTCACCCCCCCCCCCCCGGGGGGGGCGGGGGGCTTACAACACTTAATGATAATAATAATGCTAAACATAGGTTTAGGTTAGCTACTTACTTATTTGCTCTGCTACTGTATTGAGCACTTTACATGTTAGGCTTCTCGTCTCGGGTTTTTTTTTCTTTCGGCTGGTACTTTGACTAATGTTCAAGTGCTTAGTTCGTTTCTTTTTTGTTTCCATTATTTTCTCCTTCGTGTTTATACTCGGTGGGTTTTTCAAGACGTGTTCAAATATAAATTCAGTTTTATATATATATATATATATATATATATATATATATATATATATATATAAGGCTGTAGCTGATGCTAAAAAAACACTGGGCACAGAGAAAATTGCCTGTATTTATTAGTTGACAATGTGATAACGTCATCAGTGTCATCCATTTCCAGAAACTGATTTTTGCGGATTTTTTTCTTCTATTCCAATGGAAATTAGGCACAGAACGTGAACGAAAGCAGGAAATTGGGTTCGTGCTTTCTGAGTATAACAAGTCTTTTCTCCCAAAATTAATAAATAAATAAACAGATTTTTACTGCATTCATTCGGATTTTTTTTTCGTTCTTGCTTTTTTTTTTCGTGAATTGTTCAGTTTGATTTCTGACGAAGACATTTTTCCTTGCCCGTGATTTTCACTATGACTGCACGGATCGGCCTGGACCCGTGCCCGGTAGTCAGATACAACCGTGTGTGTGTGTATATATATATATATCTCTCTTTATTATAATTGGATGTAATTACTTCATTACTTGACAATATAATCATTGCAAAAAAAAAAAAATAAGGCTTTACTTTGTCTGCCTTGGTAGACTTCTTACAGAGGCAGGAGAAAATGATGGTGTCATCTGCTTAAATGCCTACTTGGGAACTGATTTCAATTAAAGAATAAACTATATCTTGTTTATTTTCAGGTTTGACTGGCGGTCTTGCAGCCCCACTGGTTGCTGCTGGTGCTGGAGCCATTATTGGTGGCACTGGGGCTGCTGCTCTGGCTACTACCACTGGGGTTGCCGTCATTGGGTCTTTGTTTGGTGTTGCTGGAGCTGGTCTCACAGGTAAAGTCTTAGTTTTCAATATGACTAGCATGTCTTTTATTTGTTGTACCTGATCACAGTTCTCCACGACTTCCCATATTTTGTAGCTCTAATTAATAATTGTCTCTTCACTATTCACTCTGATTCCCCTGAACCTTCCTATATAATGGAGTTATGTCCTAGGAGTTCTCCAAGTGTCATGTGACATCTGGCTATAAAGAATAATGATTGTTTTGTTATGTAACGAAGAACACTCGTGTGGAGTCATGAGCAACCGGAGAGAGATTACTCAAGTACAAGAGAGCCAAAGTTAAGTTGTTAGCCAGTGTTACGTGTTAAGTGTAACAAAAGAAAATAAAAATGATTGACCAAAACTTAGTTAAATCTTGTACAAATATTTATGATAAACAAAAAAATTATAGTATATATATATATATATATATATATATATATATATATATTAGTAAAAATCATTTCACCCCAAGCAAGGCATTCCACTGCCACTATTGTGCAGGGGGTTACATAGGTGAAAGTGATGAGAAAGTGTGGTTAGATATAGGAAATGTTAGGCGGGTGATAGACGGGTAAGGATACCGAGGATGAGGGTTGGGTAGATGGGAAGAGTGTTTGAGAGAAGGGATGTGAGTTAGTGTGTTACATGTCTATTGACCTTATATTTAAACTCCTGGAGATTGTAGCTGTTGGGGAAGCAAGTATGTGGAAGGGAATTCCACATGCAGGAAGTGCGAGAAAAGAAGCTGTAGGAGTAGAAATTGCGGTTACATTTTATCGGTTTCCCTGTAAAAGTGTGGGACGTAGTTGCTAATCTAGTATCTCTAGCAAATTCATACCTAGGAGGCACCAGTGATCTAAGTTTATCAGAGCAGAAGCCGTGAAAGTATTTATAGAAGAGGCACAGGGAAGCCACATCACACTGGTGAGAGTGATTGCAGCCGGTCTGCCAAGTCGCTATTGATCACATTACAGATTCTCCGTTGTATTTTGTCAAGAGCTCCCAGGAGAATAGCAGGGGCACCTGACCAGATGTGGCAGCAGTATTTAATATACGGGCTGATGGTAGATTTATATATGTGCAGGATAGATTCAGACGGGAAAAATTTCTGGGCCCTGCACAGAGAACTGACTTTCATAGCAGCAGATTTAGCAATGGATTTGATATAGTCATTCCACTTGAGGTCTGCTGAGAGTGTGAGGCCAAGGAGGCGTAGTGTTTTACGAGCCATTTCTTACCCCAGTCCACTACGGATTGGAGGTTCTTTTCAATCTTGGCAGCAAGGTTCGCTTTGTCGCCCACACCAGATTTTTGATCGAGGCAAGAGTAAACTGTGGTGTCATCGGCGTACATGCCTACTTGGGATCTTATGGCATCAGGGAGATCATTAATGTAGATCAGAAAGAGCGTAGGACCTAGGATAGAGCCTTGAAGGACACCCGCGTTCGGATGGTAGTTCTGGGAGGCATGTCCGCTTAATGCCACCTTCAATGTGCGGTTCAAAATATACAAATTTTTGCTTTCAAAACATAAATGTAGAGTTTACTACTGGCAGGCAAAGTGTTAAGAGGAAGGAAGGGTCAGTATCTTTACCCAGTTAAGTTAATGAAGTAGTTTAAGTGCTATACTTTTTGGAAATCCTTAAATGTGTATATAAAGAATAATTATTAGTTTGGTCAATGAAAGATTCAAAAATATCTATTTATCAGTATAGTTCCATGAGGTTCTCTTTCAGGTTTTAGTTGGTTGGCAACTTTTCTCACAGATTCTTTCAGCTGGATATAAATCCTTGAATCAAAGCCGGAGTTGATAATGTCACCAAATCCTTTTAACAACTCTCTCTTCCCAAAACTTATTTTTTTAGGAGCTAACATCTTATTTGTATATTTCTAGAACATTTCGAATCTTCTGGAATTTTCTTGGACATTCTAGTACCTTCCAAACGTTCTATTTCTAATTTCCTTATTTTCACGACTACTTCATGAATTAAAACTTTTTTGTAATAACAAGTAGGACTCTATAGAATCCCTTAATATAACTTTTTAGACATTATTATTTTTATATATAAATGCATCCTCGTAACACGAGTAGGAGTTCTGTTTTTTTCTGTTTGTGTTCTGACCTCTTCCCTTTCTGTCTTCGACATATAACCAAAAACTCCCATGTTACCTTGCCCCTTAGTTGACTGTCGCTTAATCGACATCAATCATATCATTGTCCGCCATTGTGTTTTCAGCGTTTGTTGTTTGTTTTCTCTATTTGATCTTGATCACATCTCTACCTTTGTTGTCAATCATATTTTTGTTGGCCACTGGTTGTGTTTTCTGCCTTTGATGTCAATCATATTTTTGTCAAGTCAAGGCAATATTTTACACAAGTCTTCTTTCTTCACTACGTGTCTTAGAAATTTCGATTGCCTCTCACTGATTCTAAGTATTGTTTGTCTTCTTTAAAACTTCCTAATTGCTCAGATGTTCCATCTATTGCATTCTCACCATCCTTCTTTAGGACCACATTTTTTTGTGAGGAAACTATCCAGCATTCCCTGCCATATAGGTGGATTGATATTACATAACAGTCAGGGCCTGCGAGAAGTGGGACCAGCCAGTACTTTGTTCTAGGGCCGAAGAACTAAGAAAGGCCCCCACACATGCACCCCTCATCGTTCCCTCAAGAACAAGCATTTTCTACTAACTCCAACCTGACATACATTTACAGGTTGCAATGGATAAATTGTCATCTCATTTACACAAAAATGAAAATAACACTGACATCTTATTTTAACAGATACGTTTACCAAAACTACGAAAAATATCTTGAAATACTAAAGAGTAAATTTATTCAATAAAATCACCATTGGCTTTAAACCATGCAGTACTTATTCCGATGTTCTCAATGTCTATATCTATAAACGCTCTGCAGGGTGCGATGGATAAATTGTCGTCTAAATTGCACAAAAATGAAAATAACACTGACATCTCATTTTAACAGATACATTTACCAAAACTACACAAATGTATCTTGAAATAAAGAGTAAATATACGAGGGTCATTCAATAAATAAGGTAAATTTTTCTAATAAAGATAGAAGCTTACTTCTTTTTTTTATTTTTCAGCGTAGTCTCCCAGCAGTGTCACACACATTTCCCATCTGTGCACAAGTTTCCATATTCCCTCAGCGTAAAAATCTTTGGATTGATGTCTCAGCCAATCACTCACAGCACTTTTGACTTCGTCCACTTTCAAACTTCTTTAAACAATTTAGCTCACTTGTAGACATTTTTTTGGCTGAAACATGTGGCCCCATACACAGTTGACATTCTCCTATGAATTTCAACTGGTTTACACCCTTTAGTAACCAAAAATTTGATAACTGACCTCTGTTCAATCCTGGAGCATGCTTCTTGGTCGGCCATCTTTATTAATCTCCAAAACTCTGTTTTTTTTTGTTTTTTTTCAATCTGCAAAAAAAAATTAAATACCTTTGAAAAATAAGTAAAGGAAAAAATATTTTTAAAAAAAAGTAAGCTTCTATCTGTATTAGAAGTCTTTATACCGAAAAATTCACTTTATTTATTGAATGACCCTCGTATTCAATAAAATTACCATTGGCTTCAGCCATGGCCTCCAGATGATTTTGAAATTTCCTTAATGGTTTCCTTATTTAAGTTGGGTAAAGCTGCCATAAACTTCGCTTCCAGTTCATCTTTGGGATTAGTTTTCTTGAGTCTCTCTGCACCCCAAACATAATAATTTAGGGAGTTTCAGTCTGAGGAGTTAGGTGGCTAGATGTATGGGGTAATGTTGTTGCAGTTGTTCCTGCAGTGACCCACTTAACCCCCAGGGCAGCACTATCTTCTCAAGTCACTTGATGTAGGCCTCTGCGTTGAGTCTGAAGCCCTGTGGGAAGACGCGTGAAGGCATAACCTTGCCATCACCATTGATCACTCCAATCACCTTCGTAATCACCATTAAACTTACCATTAAACTTACCATTAAACTTACTCTTTTCAAATCCTCTGCACTATCCTCAGATTGACACCCAAACATGGAAATTTTTGTCTCGGAGCTTCCAGCATGAATGCTAAGCAGTACAGCATGCTGTTATCAAATTTCTGGCAGAGGAAATTGTGTCATGGTACTCTTTTTCTCACGGACGGTGCCCAACTGACTCTACTGTGCAGTTGACAAAATCAAAAACAGAAAACACGCATGTCAAGAAGTGGGTAAGAGAAGGATGAATGTTGCCATAAAGTCGGGGATCAATGGGTAAACTGTCACCATTTAATATTTTTAATTTTGCACATACGGCCATATCACATTGAATACACCGGTTCTTGCTTGATCACCAAAGTTAAGCAACTTTGAGCCTGGTCGGTACTTAGATGGGTGACTGCTTGGGAATACCAGGTGCTGTAAGCGTTTAGTGATGGATGTGCATTGTAGTGCAGTGGATATTGGCTCCGAAAGAGAAATTGATGAGCTGAGTTCGAAATTCCAGTTGAATACCCTGCATTCACTTAAGCACTGGTACCGTTGGGAAAGGTATTAATCTGACCCTTCCCTCCAGTTATGGGTTAAATAACAGGGTAGGACTTGGGGACCCAGCTTTTAAAAACAAATCCCAATGAATCTTGATACTCGAAAAGAAAAAAAGTATTATTAGACACAAAAACTTATATAAAAAAAAACAAATTGTTGAAAGAAAATGGTATTACCAGCAGTAAATAAATAAAAAAAATAGTTGGCAATAAATGACCCTCCGAGGTTGATATGCCATAAAACAAAACAACCAACCAACATTTAAATAGCATGAAATATTACTATACCTCATCTAAGAAATGTAGGCAAAAAGGTTAGTGAAGAATTACATGAAAACTGATATTTGAATTTGAATTTTACAGTTTAATTTAGAGCTACATTGGTTGGGCATAATAGTTGTTATAGAAGTTGGGTCCTTCAACAAATAGTTAACTAACATTGCTTAGAAGACTACAGTGTGGAGGTGCTATAATCTTTTTACATTGATATTCACCCTGTACAAGGCTTTATAGCCACTCATTAGAAAAAGGCAATCTGGAACCCCAATCCTAAACAGGAAGCAAGGGATGAACCACTACTCCAGTTCAAAAGACTGGGAGGAGTATTTACACTATTTGCTATCAACATTTCAGACATAGTGCCCTCCTGCCTTCATCTGGTGTATATTGATCCAATTAATCTCCAAGGAATTCCAAACTGAATCCTTTATTAAATCTACAGGAGTGGTTCTCATTCTACTGTCTGTCTTTTTCCTGTTTAGAAGTGATATTCCAATTTATTCTAAAGTCTTTTCATTTTGATCCTGGGTATGACGATAAACTGTATTCAGCATCAAGGCCTCTGATTGGAAGGTTGTGAAGAGCATGGAACCACTTCTTAATTGTTGTTGTGCTTGTCTCCACCCTGATACGGAGTGGTAGCATCTGTTAGGGTCCCAGCTATGGGCAAATAGTTAACCCCCTCCAAACTGGGGTCAAAACCCTATGAAAGTATAAAAATAGACATTTATAGAAAAATATACATAAAAATAGATGTTTATAGAAAAATATACATTTAAAAAATTATTACCAGCAATACATTTTTGAATACATCTCCAGTTTTCTAAAATAAGATAAAAAAATTTCATCAAAATCTAACTAAATCAATCTCCTCACTATAACTGAACATTAAAAACAATACCTTAAAACCCCACCTTTTTGGCATGAAATAATGCATAGAGGTTGATATGCTGTTAAACAAAACTCAAACTTTTTCATTCCCTTTCACTACCAGTAGCACCCCCCTCTCGCATCTTAGTGGCATTATTGCCTTGCTTTGGATAAAACAGTGAAAAAAAAAGCAAACTTTTGGCCCACTTTCTATGACATAAATGTCCGTTTCTAAATAATTTTGTTTTTCAGGTTACAAGATGAAACGTCGTGTGGGAGCTGTAGAAGAATTTGTGTTTGAACCCCTGATCCCTGGTTCTCCTCTTCATTCTCAAAGCCAAGGGAGACAACTGCACATCACCATTGCTGTCAATGGTTGGCTTAATAGTTATATGAAAGGTATGAAAACAAGGGCAAATGTGAATCTTTGTATTATTTCAATCTATTTTTCTCATCTTGGTTGATATAGATGTTATTATAGACACAACATTTCGACCAAATTCCTCTCATCATCATCAGGTGTTCATTGATTGGCTGAAATGGAGCATTTGTTGATTATTGTGACCTGTCCTGTGATATCAATGATTATTTGTTCCTGCTGGATTGGAGTGTCACTACAATAGTTCTTACAAGGTCTGTTTTCACTCATCTGACCTGCTTTGTCAGAATCATTTGACATGGTTCTTACAAGATTTGTTTTCACTCATCTGACCTGCTTTGTCAGAATCATTTGACATGGTTCTTACAAGATTTGTTTTCACTCATCTGACCTGCTTTGTCAGAATCATTTGACATGGTTCTTACAAGATTTGTTTTCACTCATCTGACCTGCTTTGTCAGAATCATTTGACATGGTTCTTACAAGATTTGTTTTCACTCATCTGACCTGCTTTGTCAGAATCATTTGACATGGTTCTTACAAGATTTGTTTTCACTCATCTGACATGCTTTGTCAGAATCATTTGACATAGTTCTTACAAGATTTGTTTTCACTCATCTGACCTGCTTTGTCAGAATCATTTGACATGGTTCTTACAAGATTTGTTTTCACTCATCTGACCTGCTTTGTCAGAATCATTTGACATGGTTCTTAGAAGGTCTGTTTTCACTTACCTGACCTTTTGTTGTTAAAGCAATAACTTCCAAAACAATTTCTTTAACATTCTTTGAACGTTTTCGTTAGCAAGGTAACTGATATTTCTACGTTTCCAAAAAGTAAACAAAGATTTAACATCTTGCTCTATTTTTGAATTCAACCTCTGACAAAAAATAATCCCCTGTCCCACCCACTGAAATCTTATTCAGAATCTTTTAGTGTTTTCATTCCTGACTGCTAGATGATAATCACTTAGTCAGTTGCGTGCCATACGTGATACACGATTTGGGCGATCATGTTTCAAAAGAGACATGACTGACTGGACAGAAGATTACCCCGCAGTAGGTTACCATTGCTTTCTGTGGTAGACTGGTTGCCAGCCAAGGCTGTAGAACCCAATCTTTCCTATTATTTAACCCATAAATGGAGGGAAGAGACAGATTAATACCTTTATCAAGGATATTTGTGCATAAGTGAATACAAGGGATTCAAATGGAATTCGAACTCAACATCCCAATTTGGCGTTCCGATTCGATATCCACTACACCACAATGCCCATCCCTAGATGATGGAAGCACTTGTATATTATAGTGTATTTCTGGAGCCTTTTATATTCAGTGTCAGATGGTTTTGACATCTGGTTATGATAGTGAGTTGGTACCACTTCTGTAACTTTTATCTTCGTTTCTGAGATGAGTAATTGTCCTCTGGGATGGTGACACTGTAAATATAGGCATTGATCCATTTTTAATTCAATCACTGCCCTTCCCTATGACCACCAAAAAAAAATCTCACCGTCCCATATACTGAAGTCTTATTTGGAATCTTTTAATGTTTTTATCCTTTGGTCATAATCACTTTAAATTTTGTTTTTATAGATTACAAAGAACCCTGGCTGGCTCTGAATGAAAGCCGAGAACAGTACAGTCTCCGCTGGGAGTCAAAATACCTTTTGGAATTGGGGAAGGCTTTTGACTATATCTTCAGCCTAGCTGTTGGTGTGGCAACCCAAGAGGCTTTGAAATATACTATATTATCAGGTAAGAATTTACAGATGCCATGATTGCTTTTGCATTCCAAATATCTGGCTAAAAGAATCAACTCAATAATGCGGTTATCTCCCATTAGGAGTCAGTAAATTTGTAAAATTATAGTTATCAATTGCAACCAAAACAGTCATGGGACATTTAGGGAAATGATTGAGAGATTAAAGATTTTTAAGTTGTCTGGAACCACCTCTTAATTTCTGTTGTTCTCAGGTTTATCCCTGATCTGGTGTGGTAGCACTTGTTAGCACCTATTTAGAGCAAAATAACCAACAATAGCTATTGCTAAATAGTGAACACCTAAAAAAAACAAAACACTATGAAAATATAAAAATATGCATATATAGCGATATGGCCAATCTATGCCAGTTTATAGTGATATGGCCAACGACACCAGTTTATAGTGATATGGCCAACGACGCCTAGCTTATAGCGATATGGCCAACGACGCCAGTTTATAGCTATATGGCTAACGACGCCAGTTTATAGCTATATGGCCAACGACGCCAGTTTATAGCTATATGGCCAACGACGCCCGTTTATAGCTATATGGCGAACGACGCCTGTTTATAGCTATATGGCCAACGACGCCTGTTTATAGCTATATGGCCAACGACGCCTGTTTATAGCTATATGGCCAGCGACGCCTGTTTATAGCTATATGGCCAGCGACGCCTGTTTATAGCTATATGGCCAACGACGCCAGTTTATAGCTATATGGCCAACGACGCCAGTTTATAGCTATATGGCCAACGACGCTCAGTTTATAGCTATATGGCCAACGACGCCAGTTTATAGCTATATGGCCAACGACGCCAGTTTATAGTTATATGGCCAACGACGCCTGTTTATAGTGATATGGCCAACGACGCCAGTTTATAGCTATATGGCTAACGACGCCAGTTTATAGCTATATGGCCAACGACGCCAGTTTATAGCTATATGGCCAGCGACGCCAGTTTATAGCTATATGGCCAGCGACGCCAGTTTATAGTTATATGGCCAACGACGCCTGTTTATAGTGATATGGCCAACGACGCCAGTTTATAGCTATATGGCCAACGACGCCAGTTTATAGCTATATGGCTAACGACGCCTGTTTATAGCTATATGGCCAACGATGCCAGTTTATAGCTATATGGCCAACGACGCCAGTTTATAGCTATATGGCCAGCGACGCCAGTTTATAGCGATGGTGGCTAGCGACGCCAGTTTATAGCTATATGGCCAACGACGCCTGTTTATAGTGATATGGCCAACGACGCCAGTTTATAGCTATATGGCCAGCGACGCCAGTTTATAGCGATATGGCCAACGACGCCAGTTTATAGCGATATGGCCAACGACGCCAGTTTATAGCGATATGGCCAACGACGCTATTTATAGCGATATGGCCAACGACGCCAGTTTATAGCGATATGGCCAAGGACGCCAGTTTATAGCGATATGGCCAACGACGCCTGTTTATAGCTATATGGCCAGCGACGCCTGTTTATAGCTATATGGCCAGCGACGCCTGTTTATAGCTATATGGCCAACGACGCCTGTTTATAGCTATATGGCCAACGTACGCCTGTTTATAGCTATATGGCCAGCGACTTACTTGCTTATAGCTATATGGCCAGCGACGCCAGTTTATAGCTATATGGCCAGCGACGCCTGTTTATAGCTATATGGCCAACGACGCCTGTTTATAGCTATATGGCCAACGACGCCTGTTTATAGCTATATGGCCAGCGACGCCTGTTTATAGCTATATGGCCAACGACGCCAGTTTATAGCTATATGGCCAACGACGCCAGTTTATAGCTATATGGCCAACGACGCCAGTTTATAGCTATATGGCCAACGACGCCAGTTTATAGCGATATGGCCAACGACGCCAGTTTATAGCTATATGGCCAACGACGCCTGTTTATAGTGATATGGCCAACGACGCCAGTTTATAGCTATATGGCCAACGACGCCAGTTTATAGCTATATGGCCAACGACGCCAGTTTATACTATATGGCCAACGACGCCAGTTTATAGCTATATGGCCAACGACGCCAGTTTATAGCTATATGGCCAACGACGCCAGTTTATAGCTATATGGCCAACGACGCCAGTTTATAGCGATATGGCCAACGACGCCAGTTTATAGCGATATGGCCAACGACGCTCTGTTTATAGCGATATGGCCAACGACGCCTGTTTATAGTGATATGGCCAACGACGCCAGTTTATAGCTATATGGCCAACGACGCCAGTTTATAGCGATATGGCCAACGACGCCAGTTTATAGCGATATGGCCAACGATTCCAGTTTATAGCGATATGGCCAACGACGCCAGTTTATAGCGATATGGCCAACGACGCCAGTTTATAGCGATATGGCCAACGACGCCAGTTTATAGCGATATGGCCAACGACGCCTGTTTATAATATATGGCCAACGACGCCAGTTTATAGCGATATGGCCAACGACGCCTGTTTATAGCGATATGGCCAACGACGCCAGTTTATAGCGATATGGCACAAATTTACGCCTGTTTATAGCTATATGGCCAACGACGCCAGTTTATAGCGATATTGCCAACGACGCCAGTTTATAGCGATATGGCCAACGACGCCAGTTTATAGCGATATGGCCAACGACGCCAGTTTATAGCGATATGGCCAACGACGCCAGTTTATAGCGATATGGCCAACGACGCCTGTTTATAGCTATATGGCCAACGACGCCAGTTTATAGCGATATGGCCAACGACGCCTGTTTATAGCGATATGGCCAACGACGCCAGTTTATAGCGATATGGCCAACGACGCCTGTTTATATTATATGGCCAACGACGCCTGTTTATAGCTATATGGCCAACGACGCCTGTTTATAGCTATATGGCCAGCGACGCTGTTTATAGCTATATGGCCAGCGACGCCTGTTTATAGCTATATGGCCAACGACGCCTGTTTATTGCTATATGGCTAACGTACGCCTGTTTATAGCTATATGGCCAACGACGCCTGTTTATAGCTATATGGCCAGCGACGCCAGTTTATAGCTATATGGCTAACGACGCCTGTTTATAGCTATATGGCCAACGACGCCAGTTTATAGTTATATGGCCAACGACGCCAGTTTATAGCTATATGGCCAGCGACGCCAGTTTATAGCTATATGGCCAACGACGCCTGTTTATAGTGATATGGCCAACGACGCCAGTTTATAGCAAAATGACCAAAAGTACCTTTTTATTGCTATATGACAACAGTATTTGTGGTTGGTTTATGATTGCGCTCAAAGTATGTTTAAGTAATGCCATAAAATTGTGCTCAAAATATTTAGATTCCATTGTTAAACTGAAAGGCCTTTCAACATGATGGTTACTTACATCACGACTATGTAAATTGCATGAAATTTAAATTGTCATGGAAAATATAAATGCCATTCAAACTTGGAACTCGTAATGAATGCATAGAAAAATGGTTCCAATGGTGCACTTGCGAATGACCAGGTAGTAGTCGACACCTGGTACCAATAATACCCAAGACGTGTATGGGCACAGAAGTTTGGGAGAAGAAACGAAAGAACCAAGTTGACTATTTTCAGATAGGCAGTTTTGTGATGTGTTATAAGTTGTAACAAAAGAAAAAGAAATGATTTACCAAAACACAGAGCTAAATCATAGTCAGTCAGTTAAGTGCCATACGTGATACACGCTTGGGCGATCATGTCTCGAAAGAGACATGACTGACTGGGCATATGATTATCCCACGGTAGGTTGCCATTGCTTTCTGCGGGTGACTAGTTGCCGACCAAGGCTAGAGAACCCAATCTGTCCTGCTATTTAACCAATAACTGGAAGGAAGAGACAGATTAATACCTTTCTCAAAGGTATTTGCGCGTAACTGAATACAATGGATTCAACTGGAATTCGAACCTGGCTCCCCGGTTTCTAATTCACAAAATAGAATATTTACAAATATACAATTTTTTTTCATTCAAATAAAAAAAGTTTACTACTGGCAAGTGTTACGAAGGAAAAGAAAGGTGACGGAGTTGAGTATCTTTACCACATTAGGCTAGCGAGTAGTCTAAGTACTTGTCATTGAATTGGTTAGGAAATGGCATGTAGATTTTAATGTCTCCAAAACGAAGCTGCTGTCTTTTAAACACCATAGAGAATAGTTCCTGCCTACGATTAAAATGGATGATGCTAGTCTCCTAGAAAGCAACGCACTGCGCTTCCTTGGCCCCACTCTCTCAAATAACTTCAAATGAAATGACTACATTGAATCCATAGCTGAATCTACTTAGCAGATCAGATGAACTTAGCTCCCTGGTACTCCCTATACATGAATTTACTTGAGCAACAAGATTAGCATCTAGGTCCCTCCCTTTTACTGTGAAACCAATAAATTATAAATGCAAATTCTACTTCAGCATCTTTTCTTGCACTTCCCGCCTGTGGAATTCCCTTTTATTTACTTGCTTTCCTGACATCTACAATCTCCAAGAATTTAAATGTAGAGTCAATAGTCATCTCCTATCTCACTAACTTGCATCCTCTCTCTCATGCTTCTTTCTCTGTCCACTCCACTCTCATCATTATTCTCATCCTTCTCTTACCCACTTCCTGACATCCCCTATAACCTGTCACTTTTTCTCATACCTTTCCTCCTATTTAACCCCCTGCAAAACAGTGGCAGTAAAAAGCCTTGCTTGAGGTGATAGGATTATAAAAAACAAAAAAAAATTAAATTTCACAATTAAGAACCAAAATGTCATGCACATAGAAGCCAACCACCTTCATTCCTTTTGAATTCCATGATGAGATGTATGTTCTGTTTTCACTCATCTGACTTGCTTTGTCAGAATCATTTGACATGGTTCTTAGAAGGTCTGTTTTCACTTACCTGACCTTTTGTTGTTAAAGCAATAACTTCCAAAACAATTTCTTTAACAGTCTTTGAACGTTTTCATTAGCAAGGTAACTGATATTTCTATGTTTCCAAAAAGTAAACAAAGATTTAACAAAGAAGAAAAGAGTGTTGTGAATCATAGTTGCTTTACCAACCAACTGCCAAAGAAGTCTCTTTGCTGGGTTTTTATATCCTTTTCTTTTTGTCAGATCAGCTTCAGTTTTTATTTTGTTTATTTAGGTGGAAGTGGGTGCTATTAGTAAAAAATTCTGGATTCTATTTTTCTTTGATTATATAAGTGAAATAGAAGTTATGTACAGTTAACAAAGTTTCAGTTCAGCCTTGGGTTTTGGAGTGTTCACATCCGGCCAGTAATGGAAATTTGTGGAACATGAATTGGAAGAAGATTTGGTTTTAGTTTGTAACCCTCTACCCAGAAGTGTTCTTGGACCTTCTACCGGTTGAACAAAAAAGTGTACAATAAGAAATTTGTTTTGAATTGGAATGTAGAGAAAGAACCTGTAAAATTGGATGTCACATCTCAATTACTTTTCGTTGTCATTTCATTAAACTCGCCATGTTCTGGACAAATTCAATTTTTACTAATCTGTGTAATTTTTTTTCTCCAAAAAACACAACACAAATTGAATTGCCTCCCTTTATTGATACAAACTGAATTCTCTCCCTTGGATTTTAAAAATAAATAGATCTCATGAGAAAATTATCTTATCACAAATTATTATCTTTTTAATCATAATCATATCACCCCAAGCAAGGCGATAACGCCACTGATGCGCAGGGGGCTACGTAAGGGTAAAAAGAATGGAAAAGAGAAAGCCGGAAACCGCATCCTAAACAGGAAACAAGGGATGAGCCTCTTCACCTGTTCAATAGATGTGGGTGGAGTGTGAACCGGGCGATAGTTTAGTCTATCTACTCCAATTGGAAAAAAAAAAAAAATAAATAAATAAATAAATAAATAAAAGAGTGAAAAGACTTGAAAAGGGAAAACCGGAAACCGCATCCTAAACAGGAAACAAGGTATGAGCCTCTTCACCTGTTCAATAGATGTGGGTGGAGTGTGAACCGGGCGATAGTTTAGTCTATCTACTCCAATTGGAAAAAAAAAAAATAAGTAAAAGAGTGAAAAGACTTGAAAAGGGAAAACCGGAAACCGCATCCTAAACAGGAAACAAAGTATGAGCCTCTTCACCTGTTCAATAGATGTGGGTGGGGTGTGAACCGGGCGATATCTATATCTATAAAAGTAACTAAGGTGGACGTCGTGTAAGTGTTTGTTTGATAGATTCAACTTAGCGTCTGCATTTTGTGGTCTAGCTCGACGGGAGTTGCGCTCATATGTAGATCAAAATTTTAGAACGCTAATGAAACCTTGAAATTTTTCAGGAAGCAAAAATTAGTGGTAGAAAAATATATATTATCACCCCACAAAGTCAGGGATCAGTTTATGTATTGATTATAATATGGAATCGATCACCCCACTTTATATTATCTATATATGTTGCCTCTCCCCCTCCCACCCTAATCCAATAGAGACATTCTACATTGTTATCTATATCTATAAAATTGACGAGGGGGGTGGTGTTGTGTAAGTATTTGCTGTGTAAATTTATAATGTTTTTTATTCTTATTTTTTAAACTACCTGCGTGAAACTGGGCTAAACTGCTAGTTTGTGTATATTTCTGAAATAAGGTATCGTAATTATTCACACTATTATTGTTTCGACTATTGTCTGCTTCTTTGTTGCCATATTAACATTTTGGCTGTTGTACACACTGGCCTTCATCAGGATCTGTGTATATTTCTAACATGAAGTATTGTAATTATTTACACTTTTTTTTTCTTTTTTTTTATAATCATATCACCCCAAACAAGGCATTTTACTGCCACTGTTTTGCAAGGGGTTACATAGGAGGACAGTTATGAGTAAGAGTGACAGGTTACAGGGGGTGTCAGGAAGTGTGTAACAGAAGGACGAAAATACTGATGAGAGTGGAGTGGACGGAGAAAGGAACATGAGAGAGAGAAGATGCAGGTTAGTGAGACAGGAAACGACTATTGACTTTACATTTAAATTCTTGGAGATTATAGCTGTCGGGAAAGCAAGTAAACAGAATGGAATTCCACGGGTGGGAAGTGCGAGAAAAGAAGCTGGTGGAGTAGAATTTGCGTTTACAATTTATTGGTTTCACAGTAAAAGGGTGGGACCTAGTTGCTAATCTTGTGACTCGAGCAAATTCATATATAGGGGGTGCCAGTGAGCTAAGTTCATCAGAGCAGAAGCTGTGAAAATATTTGTTATTACATTGTTCAGACTGTTGTCCTTATCTTTGTTGCTATATTCACTACATTTTTGCTGTTGGACGCTCCGGCCTTCATCAGGATCTGTGTATATTTCTGAGATGAGATATTCTCATTATTTACACCATTTACATTATTCGGCCTGTTGTCCTCATTTTTGTTGCCATGTAATCGACATTTCGACTGTTGCTTGCTTCAGCCTTTGTCAGGATATGCTTATATTTCTCTGAAGTATAATTATTCACATATTATTAAACTGTTGTCTTCATCTTTATTGACATATTCATGATGTTTTGGCTGTTGTATGCTTCGGATTTTGTCAGCATCTGTCTGTATTTCTCAGATGAGGTAATGTAATTATTTACATAGTCTGATTACAGCTATATCACATTGAATACACCGGTTCTCGCTCGATCACCGAAGTTAAGCAACGTTGAGCCTGGTCAGTACTTAGATGGGTGACCGCTTGGGAATACCAGGTGCTGTAAGCATTTAGTGACGGATATGCATTGTGGTGCAGTGGGTATTGGCTCGGAAAGAGAAATCGGTGAGCCGAGTTCGAATTCCAGTTAAATACCCTGCATTCACTTAAGCACTGTTGCCCTTGGGAAAGGTATTAATCCGTCTCTTCCCTCCAGTTATGGGTTAAATAACAGAGTAGGACTTGGGGACCCTACCATAAAAAACAAATCCCAATGAATCTTGATATTCGAAAAGAAAAAAGTATTACTAGACACAAAACTTATATAAAAAACAAATTGTTGAAAGGAAAAGGTATTACCAGCAATAAATAAATAAAATTTAGTTGGCAATAAATGACCTGCCAAGGTTGATATGCCATAAAACAAAAACAATCAACCAACATAATCAAATAATTGTCTTCATTTTTGACATATTCGTGATGTTTCGACTGCTGTATGCACTAGCCTTCTTAAAGTATAAATGGAGATAACTGACACTGGAAGAGGCATGGTACATGGAACTAGAACAATCTACCTTGATGGATTAAATAAAAGCTTCAGTTCAAAATTCCAAACACCTGAAGAACGCCGCTGTGTATAACAGCTGAAACATCATGAATATGGTAACAAAGATGGGGACAACAGTCCCAACAATGTAAATAATGTAAATATTTACAATAACTCATCTCAGTAATATAGACCAATCTTTATAAAGACTGTGGTGTACAAGGGCTGAAACATCATGACTATGACTGGGGACAGCAGTCCAAACAATGTAAATAGTATAAATAATTAAAATACCACATCTTCAAAATATAGACAGATACTTAAGAAGGCCGGAGCATACAACGGCCGAAATGTTGTGAATATGGCAACAAAAATGAGGACAACTGTCCGAACAATGAAACTAGAATACAGACGGATCTTTAAGAAGGCCAAAGCATACAACGGCCAAAACGTCATGACTATGGCAACAAAGATGAGAACAACAGGCCAAACAATGTAAATAGTGTAAATAATTAAAATACCACATTTTTTAAATATAGACAGATCCTGACGAAGGCTGGAGTGTAGAACGGCCAAAATATTGTGTATATGCCAATAATCACAAATCATTGTTTACTTTTTAATTTTTTTTGTCTCTCTTGCAATTTCAGGTTTAATGACAGCCATTGCTTGGCCTGCATCGCTTGTATCTGCCGCTGCTGTAATTGATAATCCATGGAGTGTCTGCCTTCAAAGATCTCGGGAAGTCGGCAAACAACTTGCTGAAGTCCTTCTTGCTCGGGAACAGGTGAAAACCATTTGTGTATTTCTAGATCTGCCTGTCCAAATGTGCATTTGCTTATAACTGAATTCAATAATACAAATCGGTGGGTAGAGGGATATGTGCTAGTAAATCAGTTTAAGCCAAGCGGGGTAAATTTTGGCTTTGTTCCCCAAAGACCTTTACCCCTTCAAATCTCTCAAAAATGTCCCTATTCCTGTGCAAATGTACATGCTGAACTCAAATCGATAATTGTTTATTGAAGAAACCTACCTTTCTTTCATGGTATCGACCATAAATACATTGGACTATATCTCACCCCTTACTACCGTTGTCATCTCTGATTCACCGCTGAATGAATTGAAGCGTAGGTTTCTTTTTTTTTCTTTTTTCTTTGGTTGATTTTCTCCATTTGAGCAATTACTCCGTGAATTGTTCGGTTTCGGGACTCATTTTGCGCGTAGGGATTGAAAAAAGGACGAAAAATCGTAAAACTATGCGTGAATTCATTCAGCAGTGAATAACATTTTTGAACCGTGGTTATGGGCTGATATAAACAGTGACAAGAAGTTCCATATTTTTCTGCTCGATAAAATGAAAAAAGGTGTGTTATCTTCAATAAACAATTACCGATTTGATTTCAGCATATACATTTGCACAGGAATAGGGACGTTTTTGAGAGATTTGAAGGGGTAAAGGTCTTCAGGGAAACAAAACAAAGATTTACCCCAAACGGACTAATTTCATATAACCCCACGGTTCTCTGTTATAGAATGTATCACTTACGGCCTGCTAGTATTGTCATTCTGTTGTAACTTTGTTGGTTATTTGTGGTAGTTAAACAAGTGCGGTTGGTTAGAAAAATGAATGTCTACTTAATGCGGAAATGTAAATATAATTCTGAAATGAAAAACCTCATTTGAAAATATGAAAAAAAAAATACAAAAGAAAATAAGACTAAGATAGATACAACTTAGTCACTAAGTTGTATCTATCATTTAACACGGTGTTTAAAAGAAAAGATGCTGCCAATATATATATATATATATAAATGAGTGTTGTGATGCAGTGGATATCGGCTTGGAACAAGAAATCGGTGAGCCGATTTTGAATTCCTTGCTTTCACTTATGCGCAAATACCCTTAATAAATTTGGTAGGTAGATGGCCATTACGTAAATGGTTCCACTAGTGTAAAAAAAAAAAATAAAGGAAAATTTTTCATACCTTAACCGTATTCAGATTTTTCTTAGTGACACATTGAAACTATAAAAAAGTTTATTCCCTACCAATAGATTATCCATTTAGGTTACTTTTCTTTCTGTACTATATTAAAAACTAAAATTTATAACAAACAAATTTTTTGTGAGCTTAAAGTAGATTCTTTTTGAAAGTAGAGATTCTTATTAAAAATGCAAAATAAAATACAGAACCGGGAATGGTTATTTGTTGTTTAACCGAGTGACATAAATTTACAAGCAAATTTGACTTCAGTTGAAAAATAAGTCACCTCCCCTCCTGGAACAAATAACCGGAATAAAGTGAGGTATACCTGTATTACACAATTATGAAAAAGGTGCAAATACAAAGATTGCACAAAAACCTCCTTTAGTGTACCTATTTTCAATTCCCCTCAAAGTATTTACTAAGTTACGACCGCATTTAACTCATGGTTTACACTTGGAAATTTTTTCGAAATTGTTTCAAGGGAAGGCAGGAATTTACAAAAAATTTTGAATTAACTTTTTGGTTGATAACGAATTGCCCGTCTGTCTGTATGAAGCCACCAGTAAGGAGGAGATAATTAGGAATTGATGGAGTTATGTCCCTTGTCAGAGAATGATGACGACCAAGATGCCATCACATTTACTCACACCAACAACTTTCTTCTTTACAGTCTTAGTCAGCCTCTCACGATTGATGTCATTTCAAGAGACACACATACACAATTAAATAAATAATTAGCAATCGGAAATAGAGCAAATGACAGTGTTGTGTTTAAAATAAACTAATATTAGAATTAAGCAATATGGGAGGTTTGTGACACTGTTTTCTATTTTTCAAGTTGTTTACAACACGCAAAGGGTAAAGTTGTGTTCTGTTGTGTAATATAAGTAATAATTACTGCAATAACTTTTATTGCAAAAAAAAAAAAAAATTAAAATACACTACCGACCATAAGTTTGGGACCACTTAGATTTATTCTCTAAGAGAAAGAAGTAACAAATTTTATGTCTTAGAAGAAATATAAATATATTTCATTGTTGCTCACAAATGTACAATAATTAAAACCAAAATTAACATAGAGTAATTTCAAATTTAATTAAAGTTAATTCATATTTTCTTTTCATCAAAGAAACCACCATGAGCCTTTATTACTGCAGAGCAAATCCTTGGCATTCTTTCTAATAATTTATAAAATAAGTTGGTGAAAGTGATTTCCAAGCATCCTGCAAGCATTTAAACAACATTTGTTCACTTTCAGGAAGTTCATTTCGAATTGTATGATCAATTTCATCCCTTATTCTCCTTCTTTAATAGTGGTTTCTTAACTGCTACAGAGCCTTTAAGCCTAGCAGAAAAAAGTTGTCTATGAACAGTAGTAACAGATACTGGATGTTGCCAAGTAGAATTCATTTCAATTGTTAATTCCGGAGCAGTTTTTCTTCTATTCCTCTTGCTAGATATGATCAAGTGCCTATCCTCTACAATAGATGTTACTCTGGGCCTACCAGATCTTTTTCAGTCAATATTTAACTCAGTTTCACAAAGTCCTTGAAGGCAATAATGCATGCCATTTTTTGATAGGCTTAATTTTTTAGCGATAACATGTTTATTGTGAAACCAATAAAATGTAAATGCAAATTCTAATCCATCAGCTTCTTTTCTTGCACTTCTGCTTGTGGAATTCCCTTCTGTTTACTTGCTTTCCCAACAGCTACAATCTCTAAGAATTTAAATGTAAAGTCAATAGTCATCTCCTATCTCACTGACTTGCATTCTCTCTCTCATGCTCCTTTCTCTGTTCACTCTTATCAGTATTCTCATCCCTCTCTTACCCACTTCCTGACAACCCCTATAACCTGTCACTCTTTCTCATGACTTTCCTTCTATGTAACCCCCTGCAAAACAGTGGCAGTAAAATGCCTTGCTTGGGGCGATATGATTATAAAAAAAATTTTTTTTCATACTTCCTATTTGGGGAACTCTCTTCTGTTTGCTTTTCTGATGGCTACATTGCCATTTTCTACCACCCTAATTCCTATCCATCTCTTTGACATCACTGTACGTTGTATTTTTTTGTCTTTCACTGTATCCCCCCCTGCACACCAGTGGCAGTCCAGCTTTGCTTTGGGTAAAATGATTGATAAAATTCAATAATAAAAAACCTTTGTTTTACTTTTTAGGGTTGTCGTCCTGTAACCTTGGTTGGTTACAGTTTAGGAGCTCGGGTCATCTTTTGTTGCCTTGAAGAGTTAGCCAATAGAAAAGGTCAGTTTTCATTGTTTGATTGCGATGATAGTTTATTTCCCCATTCAGCTTTCTTTTAAATTTTATGTTTGAATGTTTTAACCATAACAGCCGTCATATCATGCACAATTTTCAGTGTTAATATAAAATCACATTTTGTCGACAAATCAGTTAGTTAAGTGTCATACGTGATATATGCTTTGGGCAATCATGTCTCAAAAGAGACATGACTGACTGGGCAGAAGATTTTCTATCCTGCTATTTAAACTATAGCTGAAGGGAGAAGAGACGGATTGTATTATTTAGTGGGGAATCAGTTTATTACTTCATAACAATATAAAACCGATCCCCCACTTTATGTCCATTAGAAGCTTTACTTATGTTTCCAACTATTATCTTCATTCAGTCAGTTAAGTGCCATACGTGATACACTCTTTGGATGATAATGTTTCAAAAGAGATATGACTGATTGGGCAGAAGATTATCCCACAGTAGGTTGCTATTGCTTTCTGTGGTAAACTGGTTTCCAGCCAAGGCTATAAAACCCAATATGTCCTGTTCTTTAACCCATAACTGGAGGAAAGAGATGGATTAATACCTTTCCCAAGGGTATTTGTGCATAAGTGAGTGCGTGGAATTCAACTGGAATTTGAACTCGGCACCCTAATCTCTCATTCCGAGTCAATATCCACTGCACCACAACACACATCCTTTGTCCACAAATGCTTTAAAGAAAATAAACACAGGGCTGATTACAAGCAACCAGGACGGAGGATAACATTGAATAATCTGCCTAATGAGCTTTTGTAAAGGGTTGGTAGAACAGGGATTAGTAGGGACAGAGAAAAGATAAAATTTACTAAGAGCTACAAAGGACAAGAAATTGTGGAGAGCCATCATCAACAACATCCTAAAGGAAGATGGCAAAGAGAAGAACAAAAAAAACTTATTATTTTCCTATTCATCTTCCAAAATTTTATGCCAGAGATCAGTTTTTGTCCCAAACGTTTTGATATAACAGTCGTCAGCTCTTATGATCAATTTTCAGTGTTAATATAGAATGACTGCAACGGCAAATGATTGGTGTTTGTTTTTGTGCCAGTTTCTGGTGCATTTGAAATTGAATCCTTCTATTGTTCAGTTGCAAGTCAGACGTTGAATATTGGCGTTTTGTTGACAAGTGAATGCTGGTTGTTATTTTAAGAAGTGGGTACAAATCAAAATATCTGAAATAGAAAAACTTTTTCATTTTACTGAAACAATTATTAAACACTTCTGTCTTTACTTTATTCATTTTTTCACTGAAATCAAGTAGCCTCTCTGATATGTCTTTTCCATGTTTCTACATGATCAAAACTGAATAGTCCATTATTCATTGGATATTGGCAGGAGACATTAAACACTTCTGTTCTTTCTTTCTTTCATTTTCTCATTGAAACCAAGTAGCATCTCTAATATGTCTTTTCTGATTTCCACATGATCAAAACAGAATAGTTTATTAAATATTCGATATTGGTAGGGGACATTGTAGTGGGATAAAAAATTAAGAATTAAAATGAACTGTCTTCTTCACTTTTACAAAAATTCACAATGACGTGTGAAATCCTGGTTTTCCCCCAAATAAAAAGAGATGTGCTTAAAGAAAAGTCGGAAACCAGATTTTGCAAGTAGGTGTTAAACTGATTTGCTGACCGATGGGAGTGACTTGCAAGACCAAAAGGGACTTTGCCATCATATGCAAAAAATCTGAATACTATAAAAGCCCTCCTCCCCCATCAGCATCAATCAGTCAGTCAGGTGGAAGCTGTGAGAGAAACAACCAAAATGTAACTTCAACTTCAAATTGATCTGGAGATAAGGTCAGGTTGCACCTTGTTCTCTCTCCCTCTCTTTCCTTCCTGTGATGATTTATTCAACTTCTTCTCCATCCAAAGACATTCCTATTGAATACATATTTACATACGCATATACACTTTCAACAATTACTACTACAAACATTTTCTACAAATCTTGATGCCCTTAACTTTCTAATTGAAGATTATTTTCTACGATTTTTGTTACTCCTTCCTTTTAATGAATTTTTATTTTAAAATGGAAAATGCAATATTTTATTATTCCACTCTGCTACACTAATTCACATTCCAACCAGCTTCAACCTTCTGATAATTCTGATGATGATAATTCTGCATAAACTTGTAAGCTGTAGGGAGTTCGGTTATGACTGACACAAGGCCGAATCAAAGAAACATTAACCATCTCCCTATAGCTACAACATTAAACACTTCTACATTCCGTTCTTTGTTTTTTTTTTTTTCATTTTCAAACTGAAACCAAGTAGCATCTCTGATACGTCTTTTCCGTCTTTCCACATGATCAAAACGGCATAGTCCATTATTCATTGGATATTGTCAGGTGACATTAAACAATTTTTTTTTCTTTGTTTCTGTCTTTCTAGACAAATCCTTGTCCTTATGAAAATTTCTCTTAAGAAGAATTTTAAAACAATTTATTTAATTTATGGTGATTAGATTTTTGGCGATTGTCTTACTCGGTTGGATGTGCGTTGTGGTGCAGTGGGTATTGGCTTGGAACGAAGAAATCGGAGAGCCGAGTTCGAATTCCAGTTGAATTCATTGCATTCACTTATGCACAAATACCCTTGGGAAAGGTATTAATCCATCTCTTCCATCCAGTTATGGGTTAAATAACAGGACAGATTGGATTCTATAGCCTTGGCTAGCAACCAGTCTACTGCAGAAAGCAATGGCAACCTACTGCAAGATAATCTTCTGCCCAGTCATTCATGTCTCTTTGAAGACATTATCGCCCAAGCGTGTTTCACGTATGGCACTTAACTGACTGACTGACTTATTCGGTTTCTGTCATTCAAATCAGTTTCTGAAAACTGGTGCTTGTAATGCAGTTGCTATTGCTTCTCAGCTCAAACTGAGATCAATATGTAGTATCTGTCTTCAGACATACTGCATCTCAGTTGTGTCTCTGTCTTCGAACAAAGCGCATCTGAAAATATTATTGAGAGGTGTATGCATCAGTAGGTTCTTCCTGGTACTAGAGTGTGGAACGGTAGTTTGTTTTGTTTTTATGGCAAATCAACCTCGGCGGGTCATTTATTGCCAACTAAACTTTATTTATTGCTAGTAATACCTTTTTCTTTCAACAATTTATTGTTGTTTTTTTATATAAGTTTTTGTGTCTTGTAATACTTTTTCTTTTCGAGTATTAAGATTCATTGGGATTTGTTTTTAAGGGCAGGGTCCCCAAGTTCTACCCTTGTTATTTAACCCATAACTGGAGGGAAGGGATGGATTAATACCTTTCCCAAGGGTACCAGTGCGTAAGTGAATGCAGGGTATTCATCTGGAATTCGAACTCGGCTCACCGATTTCTCTTTTCGAGCCGTTATCCACTGCACCATGATGCACATCCGTCACTAAACGCTTACAGCACCTGGTATTCCCAAGCGGTCACCCATCTAAGTACTGACCAGGCTCAATGTTGCTTAACTTCGGTGATCGAGCGAGAACCGGTGTATTCAACGTGATAGGCCGTAAGCTGGAACGGTAGTAATACCAATGCTACCACAAGTAATAGTTGAAGGGGGACTGGGCTATTATTCAACCAGGTCAAGCTGCACACTCTCAGCTTCCCCACATTTAACTCGCCTTGTGCCACTTCCTGCCAACATGGAGTGGTAAGAAAATACAATCCCTTTTCAGTTAAGATCAAAGTGTAGTATCAGTTCTTATCAACATAATCAGATTCTCTCTCTTTCTCTCTCTGAATCTTTTTTTTTTCTTTCATTTTCTCACTGAAACCAAGTAGTGTGTTTTGAACTTACGTTCACTGAAGGGTTACTAAATGGAGATGACAATACAAGGTCAGTTTAGAAAAAAAAATCCACCCAATGTAGTCTACCTAAGGCAATGGCTCCTAAGCTTTTAAAGTTCCGTCCTCTTGATCTTGTATATTTATTCAAGCATCTGTTCCACTTTTGAAAGGAATGTCCTCTTTTCGGATTTACGTACTTCATATATTTATTGTAACTTCATAATTTCTTCTTTTGATAAGCCTTAGAAAGTGATCCCCCACTTTATATTTAAATTATAATTTCTTGATAAGCCTCAGAAATATTAATGTATAGAAACTAATGTGGCCACAAAGTGAGGCATCATTTTATATATTGATCGTAATAATGAATTAATCCCCCACTTTATATTCACAATTTCTTGTCTTTTGATAAGCCTTAGAAAACAAATCAATCAATGAAATACTGATTAGCTACACAGTTATGTCTTTTAGATTTATCTACATTCTCTGGAATATAAATGCATAGAAACTAATGTGGCCTCAAAATGAGGGATCAGTTCATATATTGATCGTAAAAAAGAATTGATCCCCCACTTTATTTTCACATTATAACTTCGTCTTGATAAGCCCCAGAAAACAAACAAATCAATCAATCAATGAAATATTGATTAGCTACACAACCATGTCTTTTAGATTTATCTACATTCTCTGAAATATAAATGTATAGAAACAAGTGGCCACAAAGTGAGGGTTCACTTCATACATTGATTTAATGTAGAATTGATTCCCCACTTTATATACACATTATTATTTCTTGTTTATTAGGTATGAAGCCATCTCTTGTATATATTGAAACTTATTTATAAATGAAACTTTGTCTGTGAGCGTGTGTCCATTACCTATAGACTCTGAAACGGGTGAACCGATTTTCTTGAAAATTTACACAGTTGTAATATAAGTATCTGTGAGTGTTCTTAGCTAGGTTTTGTGTCGAGCTACCCCCGATCAATATCGATAATCGAAAAAATCGGGTTATAGAAGGAGTGATTCGATTTTAATCAAATTTGATACACTCATAGACAAAAACATAAGAAACGATATTCAGAAGTTTCACGGTTGCAGTTCTTACAATAGTGCAGAAAATCAATAATATATATACATATATATATATATATATATATATATATAAAAAAGGCAAGATGTTTGTGTGTCTGTTTATCTGCCTGTATGCCTGCATTTTTTTCAGCCCTTTTATTTTAGTTTTTGCTTCGGGTTTGGCTCTAATTAGGTATCATTGTAGTTCTTAGTCTCAGCCATGATACCATTTACTCAGAGGACTTATTTAGTCTTCAAAATTCAGTTTACGACTAAAAAAACTTATTTGATATCGATACCATGAAATCAAAATTTGACTTACATCCATTCATTTTTCTTTCAGTCTACAGTTTCACTTTAACTGGAAACAACTATTGCTTTTTAGTCTTTTGTGCCAATGTCCAAAGAGTCTGAGCTCCAGGACCATGGATTAGTTTTAAAGCTTTCATTACACCTGAGCAACACCAGGCTATACTGCTAGTATGTGTTAATTTGTTTCAGTAAAAATCATTATCTCCAAGAAATTGTTACAATCTAAATATATTTTCTGGTTTTAAATAACCTACAAATGGGTTATTAATCTGTGAAAGACAAAGGAATGAAGTCTTAGACACTTTCTTTCTTGATTTTAGGTTGTGAAGGAATCATAGACGATGTCATTTTGCTGGGTGCTCCGGTCAGTGCAACTACATCTTACTGGGAACCGCTGACCAAAGTTGTAAGCGGAAAACTAATTAATGGGTATTGCAGGTAAGAAAAGAAACCTCCTTTAGGGTGCTTGGAATGTAATGTTATTTGGCTATGAAAGATATCGTTGCGGTTATTACCATCCTTGTCACCAGGTGTGAACGTTTTTCACTCCATAAATGTTATATAGTTTCTGGAACATTTTTTTCTTTTAATCATTTCACCCTAAGCAAGGTAATAAAGCCACTGAGATGCAGGGTGGAGGGTTAGAGAATATTACAAAAAATACAAGAGGAAGTACAAAAATAAAGAAGACAAAAAATAATTTTTAAAGATCAATGTTGAGTGGAAAACAAGAAACCAAAAAAGAGTTTCACAAGCAAGAGAAGAAACTGTTAGCATAGGAATTATAATAATATGAATAGAAGAAAACATAATTAAGGAGAGAGAACAATAAAAGAAGAGGAATTAAGAAGTCAGAACATAGTGATTGACATTGCATTTAAATTTTTGGAAATCAAAGTTGACTGGAAAGCAAGAAGCCAGAAGACTTCCACAAGTGAGAAGTATGATAAAAGAAACCGTTAACATAGAACTTATGTCTACATCTAACCATTTTAATTGTACGTTTATGAGACCTTGCTGCCAATCTAGTACTGCACTTAAATTCATAAAGTCTAAGTACCATAGAGGAAAGTTCATCATAAAAATTACCATGAAAGTATTTATAGAAAAGGCCCAGGGACGCTACATGACAGTAGTGGGAAAGTGATTGAAGCTGAGATGTCAGGTTTATAAATCAGAAAGATTGCATCTAGCCATTTCAATTGTAAAATAATGAGACCTTGCTGCCAATCTAGTACTGCGCTTAAATTCATAAAGTCTAGTTAGCACAGAAGAAGTTCCATTAGAATAATTGATATGAAAATATTTATAGAAAAGGGAAGCCACATTCAGTGGTGGGAAAGTGACTGAAGCCACAATGCCAGGTCAGGACCAATAATATTGCAGATTCATCTTTGCATGTTAAGAATCTGTATCTAGATAGCAAAAACAACAGACCAGATGTGGCAGCAATATTCAATGCATGGATGAATGGTAGATTTATAAATATGTACACTTGATATTGTCAAGAAAAATTATCTATAACAACACGGTTAACCATATTTCCTAGCAGTTGGCCTAGCAGTTGATTCAATGTAATCTTTTAGCTTCATATCAGTTGAGAATGTTACCAGAGAAGGTGCAAAAAGTCACTCTTCTAGAGGTTAGCATTAGCCATGCTGATGGGAGGCAGAAAGAGATCTTTCTGGTAGTTAATAGAGAGAAGTTTCATTTTGGTGGCATTAAAAGTAATAAGCCATTCTTTGCCTCAGATAACAATAGATCAGAGATTGTCTTTGAGATTGGTCACTAATTTGACCTTGTCTAACTGGTCATAATTTGTAGTGAAGAAAATGGTGAATTACCTCAAGCAGAAAATGTGTGCAAAAGAGAAGAAAAAAAACTAAATAAAATTATTAGGTTGGCTCAAAAGTTCGTAAACACTTGCAAAAAATTGAAATTTTACTCGCAAAAACAACAAAAATTATTGCTCAAAATAAAGACCATCATTTTCCAAGACTTTCTGCCATTGATCTACAAGCTTTCAGATCTGGTCAAAGTACCATTCAGTTGGCTTCAAATCAAAGAATTCTTGACATGCTTCCTCGACTTCATCAAATGAGTTGAATTGGCGGTCCTTCAGAAAGTGTTGCATTGAGCAGAAAAGGCCATAATCTGACTGATGGAGCACAGTCAGATCTGTAGGCTGGATGTGGCAGAACTTCAATGCCGTCCAGCTCTTCAAACTTGTCTTTGGTCTTCTTGGTGTTGTGTGGCTTGGCATTGTCCTGCTGCATCAAAATGCGCTTTTGGTTGATCAGAGCCGGGTACATTTGCTTCAACTTTTCGTAGACCCACTCATGTTGCTGACAGTAAAGTTTGGCACTGATGGCACGACCATTCGGAACTAATTCAAAATGCATGATTCCTTCAAAGTTCCACCGAACGCACAACATGACTTTCTTGCCGAATCGATCTTGTTTTGGAACCGACGGTGTCTCTAGCACTTTCTGAACCCATTGCTTTTCTTGAGTGTACTGGACCAGATAGACCCATTTCGCAAGTGTTTACGAACTTTTGGGACAACCTAATATTAGCACAAAAAGAGCTGCTATGAGTTAAGCTAATGATTTTTTCACAACGGCCGAAACATTTTACAAATAGCAACAAAGATGAGGACAATAGTCCAAATAATGTAAGTATTGTGAACCATTTATTTTGATAACTGAAGTATATCATTCGCGTTTCATGTGCTATGCCACTTCTAGATGTCATAACTCTCTAAGTTATTTGTTCACCACTGCTGTAGTCAGGTATTGAACTCATAACTTTTTAGGTCAACAGTCTGAATAATGTAAATACTAACTTATCTCACAATTATGGACAAATAGAGACATATTTTCTAGAGTGACTTACATTCACTGAATTGGATTGGTTTAGTTTGTTTTACAGCATATCAACCTCAATGGGTCATTTAATGCGGACAAAATTTTTACAATAGATTTGTATGAATAGAATATACCGTGGAAACTGTTGTATGAGACCACCCCTACTGCCATCAAGAAACTGGTCGCATATGACAGGTGGTCGCTCACTAAAGGCTCATAGTCATGACTTATTTATGCCAGGAACGTACATTCTATTCACCAGAATGTACACATTAGAATTTTACCATGTAATCTGGTAACGGATGTGCATTGTGGTACAGTGGATATCGGCTCGGAACGAGAAATCGGGGAGCCGAGTTCAAATTCCAGTTGAATTCATTGCATTTGCTTACGCGCAAATACCCTTGGGAAAGGTATTAATCGGTTTCTTCCTTCCAGTTATGGGTTAAATAACAAGACAGATTGGGTTCTATAGCCTTGGCTGGCAACCAATCTACCACAGAAAGCAATGGCAACCTACTGTGGGATAATCTTCTGCCTAGTCAATCATGTCTTTTTTGAGACATGATCGCCCAAACGTTTACCATGTATGGCACTTAACTGACTGAATCTGGTAATAAGTAAATCAGAACAGAAGATGGCCTAACTTGAAAGAAATTTATTCAGCATAATTCATATTAAAATTGCAAAAATGTATTTACAACGGTCAACAAGAGACCAAAATATTTATTCACAAAAAATATTTATTAAGTGAACTTAAAAAAAAGTCAGTTTTGCTTTCCTTTTCTTGTCTGTATTAGTACTAGCCCTTTCTTATAAAATATCTAGGTCAGAAAAATTTGCAAGGTTTTAGATTTTTTCTTAGAAGTGAGTGGTAGCAAAAGAGAATCTGCAATAAAACATGAAAAATACATACAAAAAACTGAAAGCAATTGTGGGTGGATGTAGAGAAACAGAGAGATAGAGATAGAGATAGATATACCCAGATAGAAATAGAGTAGATAGATACACAAAAAAATAAAGGAACAAAAAAGATAGATATTTGAAAAAGGGATATAATTGTGATTTTTCCCAATCCATGAATTTATCCAAGTCAATTCAGAGACTGGGCTGATGAGGTGAAATCAGGCAATGTACATTTCAACAAGAAATAAGTTTGATACTACAATAACAAAACAATGAGGAAGTGTTTCTTGCTTAGATCAAATCAAAATGAAATAAATTACTCATTTAGTTTCTCCTACTTTAGAAGTTCCAGTGTACACCAAAATGGATTTTTTTCTGTGATTCTCACTTGTTGATGTTAGTCTCTGGTTGTGTTCTGGAGGTGGTCACTCACTCAGGGTCAATTAACATTAGCAAATAGTCAGTGCATAGAAAAATGGTTGTTATCAACAGGTGGCTGCTGATATATATATATATATATATATACACACTACCAGCCATAATTATTAGGTCACTCCAGTGTTTTAAAAAAATGATGTATTTCATAATATATGACAGATTTTGTGTAAGAAATCTAGGTACCTCCACTTTTCAGCATAGATTTTCGATACCTAATTTTAAAATGAAAAACCTTGTTGAAGATTTCATTTTAGATATAATTAAAAGCTTAATGATTAAATTTATTTCCATTAAGTAAAAATTTCTGGTGTATTTCAGATAGAAATTATATAAATTTGAAAGTCACATTTAATTTCGATTTCTTAAATTTTCTTAAAAACGGTCATTTTCTTAATTTTAAGAAATTTGTAAACAAACAAAAATTCATTGATTTTTTAAAAAAAAAATATTTCAAAAGATTTCTGGCACTTTATTTTAGTAAAATTAGAAAATTGAAAGTTAAATTAATCTCATTTAAAATAAATATTACTTATAGCATAAAAAAGTAATATACAACAAATTGTTAAAGTTCATCTGATCAAAGGTTTGACAGATTTTTGACTGATTGGGCGATGACAGGTTGTACGCATGACAATTTTCATAAAGCTAAGTGAAGGGACAGAACTCTTAAATTATGTAACCTTTTCATAATAATAGCATTTTTTTTTTCTCTCAGAGCTGACTGGATGTTAAAATTCCTCTATCGGTCATCTTCTATGCAAGTTCATATTGCCGGACTGATGCCAGTAAAAATGGAAAATCGTTGCATGCATAATATTGATCTGAGTGACGTGGTAAGTAACGCTATTCTCAATACTTTTTCTGAAAAGATTTTACCTTTTTAGTGACAAAATGGGTGTGCGTTGTTGTGCAGTGGGTATCAGCTCGTAAAAAGTAATCAGTGCCGAGTTCCAGTTGGATTTGTTACATTCACTTTCGCGCAAATACTCCATTGCTTCTCCTCCCAGCTATGAGCAGGACAGATTGGGTTCAGTCTACTGCAGAAAATAATGGCAACCTACTGTGGGAAAATCAATCATGTCCAGTCAGTCATGTCTCGTTCAAGACATCGCCCAAGCATGTATCATGTATAGCAATTAACTGACTGAGTATTAATAGTTGGAAATATAATTAAAGCTTCTACTGGACATAAAGTGGGGGATCACTTTTCTATTGTTATGAATAAGAAACTGATTCCCCACTAATTATTAATACAATCCATCTCTTCTCCCCTCAGCTATAGTTTAAATAGCAGGATAGAAAATCTTCTGGCCAGTCAGTTGTCTCTTTCGAGACATGATCGCCCAAAGCGTGTATCACATATGGCACTTAACTGACTGAATGAAGATAATAGTTGGAAACATAACTAAAGCTTCTATTTGGCATATAGTGGGGGATCAATTTTTTATTGTTATGAAGTAATAAACTGATCCCCCACTAATTATTAATATTATAATAATCGGTTCACCTTCTGCTATGAGTTGAATAGCAAAACATTAATTCTGTAGCCTTAGGTGGCAACCAGTCTACCGCAGAAAGTAATGGCAACCTTCTGCAGGAAAATCTTTTGCCCAGTCATTCATATCTTTTTTTGAGACATGATCACCCAAGCATGTTTCACGTATGGCACTTAACTGACTGAATGGCAATGGAAAAACAACCATTTCCATGCAGGAAACTTTGGATATTCATTAACTGGAGGGTTAGTGGGACTGTTAGTTGAGATTTATAAAATATTTTTCTTAAAATATTATTTATGTTCTGACTATCGTTCATACTTTTGTTATTGTTATCACAGTGTTTTTCTCATAAAAGATATTATTTTGTGTTGACAGAAAACATTGCTATGCGAAGATAACAGTTACTGAATAGCAGACGCAGGTTGTAAATTTGTAACACAGTACACCATGTGAGAGACTGAAATGTTAACATAACCATATATCTAAATGCAATGTAATGTGTTGTGACCAGATTGAAATATGATTTTATTAAGTGTGGGTTGCTTTGATTTAATGTAGATGGCCTCCAATATCTGAGGGTTCATTTTACTGTGTGTATGTGTGAGTATTATTGTGTTGTTGACTAAAAGCTGTCTAATATTACCTACATGGCTATGTTGTTTAATTGAACTATGATCAGAAAGGTGGCAGGTAAGTCTACCGGAGAGCGTGGTTGTAGTAAAACCAATATAAGTAATGGGTCTATATATACATACTTCTTCTTCTATGTGCCCTGTCCCTTCAGGACGTAGGCAATCATGGTTCTCCACGTCTTCCTATCCCTTGTGGCTCTTAGTATGTTTGCTCCTGTTACTCCTGGCAACCCCCGTTCCGTCATCCACCTGATCAGGCCCTGCAAATATGTTATCTGCTGCCTTCCTCTGTCTCTCTTTCCTTCTATCTGGCCTGTCAGTATCAGGTTCTCCAAGCTCTCCTTCCTCAATGCGTGTCCCAGGAACTTCAGTTGCCTTTTCCTGATGCTCAGTATCAATTTCCTTTTTGTTGCCATTCTTTCCAACACCTCATCATTGTTTGCATGCTCAGTCCATGATATCCGCAGCATCCTTCTGTAGAACCACATTTCCGCTGCTTCCAGTTTTGTCCTCATTTTCGATGATATTGTCCAGCATTCACTGCTGTATTGAAGAACTGACATCACATAGCAACCCAGCACTCTTTTCTTCGTTTCTAGTGAAATTTTCCTGTGTGTTAGTACTTTGCTCAGCTTCTGGAATGCGTCCTTTGCCATGCCAATTCGCCTTTGGAACGTTATAATTATTAAGCCACCCGAGTGTTTTAAAAAAGTGATGTTTTTCATAATATATTTTAGTATTTATTGCCAAGTGAATAATTATAAATTAAAATAGAATGATTCTTTTGTTAATACTGCACAATAACATGTGCATCAAATAAATTTCTAAATAGGTAATAAGAGCATCTCCTAGTCTGACGGCATGCAGAAGAATGAAGAAAATTTAGGGTGATTCGGACGAGTTTATCTTTGCTTCCTTGCCTTGTAAAATTTTGCAAAGTAATAATAAAAAAAGATCCATTCTATTTTCATTTAGAATTATCCACTTGGTAATAAATACTAAAAATAGTATGAAATGCATCATTTTGTTTAAAAAAACTAGGGTGGCCTCCACCCACGTCTATTGAACAGGTGAAGAGGCTCATCCCTTGTTTCCTGTTTAGGATGTGGTTTCTGGTTTTTCTCATTTCCAATCTTTTCACTCTATTTTATTTTATTTTTTCAATTGGAGTAGATAGACTAAACTATCGGTTCACATTCCACCTACATCTATTGAACAGGTGAAGAGGCTCATCCCTTGTTTCCTGTTTAGGATGTGGTTTCTGGTTTTTCTCTTTTTCTCTTTTCCAATCTTTTCACTCTTACGTAGCCCCCTGCACATCAGTGGTGTTTTTGCCTTGCTTGGGGTGATATAAAAAAAAAAAAAAAAATTATGGCCGGTAGTGTGTGTGTGTGTGTATATATATATATATATATATATATATATATATATATATATATATATATATATATATATATATATATATATAAAAAGCTTTCCTTGACAATCCATTTAGGAGAAACCTAGGTAGGTTCATCTGGCTCATTAGGTTCTATTAAGTTCGCTCTACCTTTGTATTGAGCGCTTTCTGTTAGATGGTTACTCGTGTCGGACTTTTTCGTTTTTTTTTCTTTGGGCTTTGTGCTGATTTTTGTCCAACAACTTTTGACTGACATTTTTTTTCTTTTTTAAGACCATTTCTTTCCTTTTTTTGAAAGTTTTTTGAGGAAGGTTTTTGAGACAAGTATAACTATATATAATCACGTTCATATATATATATATATATATATATATATATATATATATATAATAGCTAACCTAAAGTGCCAACGAACCTACCAAGGTTTCACCTTAGTAGGTTCGTTGGCTCTTTAGGTTAGCTATTTACTTTGTTTCCTCTACTTGTGTATTGAGCGCTTTTTTGTTTTAGGTTACTAGTCTTGGGTTTTTTCTTTGGGCTATGTACTTTGACTGATGTTCAAGTGCTTAGCTTGTTCTTTTTTTATTACCAATTTTTCCTTCCATGTATGTATTTGCAGGGTTTTTCAAAATGAGTGTAGCGATAAGTTTACACACATACACACATATATATATATATATATATATATATATATATATATATATGAAAATTTTTTCCAGGCTTAATCTACATTAGACTATTCTTTATTTCAACATAGAATATTTTTTCTCTCTTTTTTTTTTTTTTTTTTTTTTTTTTTTTAAATAACTCATTTCTGTAAATTTCATACTTTCAGGTCAAAGGTCACTTGGATTATATGAAAAAATTAGACTGCGTCTTAAAAGTGGTTGGAATGCATACGAAGGACTGCGACCAGTTTTCAACATCTTCCACGACAGCCAGGTCTTCAAAGGAAATCTCTGACGAGCAGGAAATCCAAGAACTTCAAAACAAACTTTGTCAAAATAAAATCCAAGATGATTGCCAGAGTACTGAAGAACATGACTCCCTTGATTTGTTGACGTCTTCTGATTTTGATCTCGCTTCCGAGCACAGTTTTGGTGATTCCACTGACACTTGTGCTGAAATGCCTTCCTCTTACTTCCATCAGCCACATCACAAACAGCGAGAAGTGTCTGACTCTAAACCGCCTCCGTCTCCAGCAAGAAGTCCGCACCCTCTTGTTCACTTAACTTCAAGTTCTCAATATTCGTCATCGTCGACTGATGAAGATGGACGAGGGATGTGTTCTGTCTTTCCGAAATCTCTTTCGGGATTGGATTCAGCATCAGATTCAGGTCACTGGGAACCCCCAGGCAACGGAGAGTCGACAGGGTCGAGCACACCTTCTGAAGGACATGGAAAGCTACTTAATTTGCACTCAAATGAGAAAGAGGATGCGACTTTCATGAAGTCGAGACTTTTAGAATCTCAGGATTCTTCAGATACGTAATATTTTTGTGAATTGATTTTTTTTATGAAAGCAAATCTGGCCATATTGCGCCAAAATTTCAAACAAAATGGTTTCTTCTATTGCAAAGAAAACGTCTGAATTTTCCGTTTTATTGTCTCCGTTTTTTAATAAGAAATATAAAACAAAAGTTTAAAAACTTTCAAGACTAAACAATTACTAAAAATTCTTTTTTCACCACCAAATTTGAAGCTAACGATTCTTCCACCAAATAGCCCCACCTTCAGCTTTTTACTCTTGGAGGTCTATATTGTTTAACAATTCTTCTATTTGTTACCTATGTACCAATCAGGAAACTTCTGGAGATTGACAAACAACTGGATATTAAAAGGGGTCACTTTTGCTTTATAATCGACAAATAAACTTATTCCCCATTTCATGAAACTATAAATTATAAATATTTTTCTCTACCAGCAGTCTTATTATCAAGTGTGTCTTCGAGATTGGGTTATTTTTGTAAAACCAAGATTGTTAAAGTTTTGAATTTTATTACTTGCAACAATTGCGGGTGACTTTTAAAATAATTTGGGCTAACTTAGGTTAAGAATTGGAAACAACCAGTTCAGAATTTAGAATCTAGATCTTTTAGGTATATCCTGATTAGATGTTTGTCAGTCAGTATGACAACCCCGACAACAAATAATGTTGAAGAAATGTATGCTCTCTCTCTCTCACACACACACACGTATATCGCTCATTCAGTAATGAATTAGAGCACTCTGGCTATTGGGCATGTATAATGATAATATACACGCTAAAAAGTCTGCCTTCTTCTACCGAACACCCATAGCCCAGAGGTAGAATCACCGACTGACGCCAATTCGGTTGGGTTTCAATCCTGGGTTAAAAGCAATCGGAGTCTAACCATACTGATGAGCTGTGATACAGCAAAACAGATCTGTCTGCGGATGACTATATATATATATATATATATATATATAGCAACATCGGTAAACTTAACAAGGCCCGAAATTATTCAAAAGCTCTAACCCTAACCTTAAAATCTTGTTTAAAAAAAAAGTTACACTAGAGGGTCTCATGTGAGGACATATTTTAAAGTTGTGCAATGACCCTTTTGCCATCAAAAATAGGCAAACGTAACCACCATTTTTACTGTGGCAATCTGTTTTCTTGCACTCCCTTCCCTGTGCCCATTACCACAACCTTCGTTATAGAAGGTCGTGCCACTACCCTGATAGCTACAATCTTTAGAGGTTTAAATTCCAAATCAATTGCCATCTTTTATCTCATTAATTCCCACCTCTCTCTTACTCCTTCTGCAACATCATCTGCACTGTTTTCTTTTCTGTCTTTCCTCTCCTTTCATTGCACCCCCCTGTGCACCAGTGGCAGCACTTTCTTGCTTGAAGTGTAATTATTGTAAAAGAAAATCATTCTCTCCTTGTTGATTTTGACAGATATGACCAGATGCTTATATTTCTTATATAGAATATGACTAGATGCCTATATTCCTTTTATACAATATGACTACATGTCTATAGAGTACATCTTGTTTAATTTAGGTGCCAAAAATGTGTGGCTTCATGCCTTTGATGGTCAACCTGCTGTTGCAATTTATTTTCATGGCTTTTGCATTCCATGGTGCCTCACTCTTGTGAATTTATTCATGCAACTAGGTTGGCAATTAGGTCCCACCCTTTTTACCATCAAAATAAACAAATATAACCACCATTTTTACTCTGGTAGCATCTTTTCTCGCACTTCTCGCCTGTGGAACTCCCTTCCCTGCGTCCACTACCCTGATAGCTACAAATGTTAGAAGTTCCAATTCCACATCAATTGCCATCTTCTATCTCCTTGACTCCCACCTCTCTCTTAGTGTTTATACAACATCATCTAGTTTTCTTTTCCGTCTTTCCTCTCCTAGGCATGACGGTAAACTGCATCTGGCAGCAAGGCCTCTGATTGGGAGGTTGTGAGGAGCATGGAACCACCTCTTAATTGCTGTTGTTCTCAGGTCCACCCTGATCTGGAGTGGTAGCACTTGTTAGGGTCCCGGCTATGGGCAAATAGTTAACCCCCCCCCCAAACTGGGGTCAAAACACTATGAAAGTATAAAAATAAACTTTTGTAGAAATACATACATAAAAATAGACTTTTATAGAAAAATATACATTTTTTGAAGGAAAAATATTACCAACAATACATTTTTGAAGAAAAAATTATTACCATAACACATTTTTGAAGGAAAAAAATATCCTCAGCAAAACATTTCTGAATACAAAACTAGAAGACATCTTCAGTTCTCTAAAATAAAAAGAATAAAACAAAAAAATTTTCATTAAAATCTGACTAAATCAACCTTCTCACTATAATGCCTTAAAACCTCACCTTTTTTTTTTTTTTTTTTTTTTTTTTTGCATTAAATAACCCACAGAGATGTTGATAAGCTGTTAAACAAAACTCAAACCCTAAACTGTAATCCTCTTTTTTCATTGTAACCCCCTGTGCACCAGTGGCAGTACTTGCTTTCTTGGGGTGAATTGATTAAAAAAAATAATTATTTTGAGAGATAGATAATGCAGAAAGAAAATAAAAATTCACTACTAAACCAATAGTCAAAATAAATAAATAAAAAAATAAAATTAAATGTTCACTTATCTTGTGTCTATTTTGAGTTGCAGTGGATGTTGTTCTGTAAAACTCAGAACAGAGAAAAGATTAATGAAGAGTTAATTGTATTTATTATTATTATTATAATTCAAAGAGTACAGAGATAAATTATTTATCAAAACATTGCTTGAAATATGCTTAATCAAAATATATTTACTTTTCAGGGCCAAAATACTGGAGTGTAAGCTAAGTGTTCACTCTTTATTATAGAATAGATTCCATGACCATGATAGATGAGTCAGTCATAAAAAACCTAACATTTTTTTCCCAAAACTGTTGCTTTGTCGAACAGACTCCCAAGAGGATGCTTCCTTAATCATTGCAATCTTTACCTTCACCAGATCAGCTATGGCAGGAGTATTAAAACATGAATGAAGGGTAGATTTATGAATATGTGAAATGGATTCTGACAAGAAAAATTGTCTGGTATGGCATAGTAACCCAATTTTTCTAACAGTCGACAGGAAAGTAACTCATTCCACCTTCTTGGACTAATATTTTCTGCTGTCACAAAATGTAAAGTATCTTGAAATAATTGCTAAATTTTCCCACCAGAAGTTTTCTTATATAAATTATAAGTCTACCATTCGTCTTTGCTTTGAATATTTTTGCTGGTTTTTGTGCTTCTGCTATATATTTAGAAATTCTTGATTAAATGAGAAAGAAGAATCTGCAATGTTATTGGTGCTGACCTGGCATCTCTGCTTCAGCCATTTTCCCATTGCCTTAACATAGCTTCCTTGTACCTTTTCTATAAATACTTTTATAGTAACTGTTCTGATGAAATTTCCTCTGTGGTACTTAGACCATTAATTTAAGCCCAGCACTAGATTGGTGGCAAGGTCTCATCAGTTGCAACAGCTAGATGTAATTCTCTGTAGTCTTCCTGCTTGTGTAACTCTCTTCCGTCTTCTTGCTTTCCAGTCAATTTTGATCTTCAAAACTTTAAATTCAAAGTCAATCGTAATCTTCTGTCTTTTTAATTCCTGTTCTTTTATTGTTCTTTCTCCTTAATTATGTTTTCTTCTTCTCATATTATTATAAGTCCTATGCTAACAGTTTCTTCTCTCGCTTGTGGAACTCTCTTCCGGCTTCTTGCTTTCCACTCAACATGGAACGTCAATCGTTATTTTCTGTCTTAATTCCTGTTCTTTTATTGTTCTTTCTCCTTAATTATGTTTTCTTCTTCTCATATTATTATAAGTCCTATGCTAACAGTTTCTTCTCTCGCTTATGGAAATTTCTTTCGGCTCCTTGCTTTTCATTCAACATTGATCTTCAAAAATTAAAATGCAATGCCAATCGTTATCTTGTCTTTTTAATTCCTGTTCTTTTATTGTTCTCTTTCCTTAATTATTTTTTCTTCTTCTCTTATTATTATAAGTCCTATGCTGACGGTTTCTTCTCTCGCTTGTGGAACTTTCTTCCAGCTTCTTGCTTTCCACTCAATTTTGATTTTCTTAAATTCAAATGCAATGTCAATCGTTATTTTCTGTTTTCTTAATTCCTGTTCTTTTATTGTCCTCTTTACATAATGTTTTTGTTGTGGACCCAGTTAAGAGTCCAGCAAGAAAATAATACAACAACAATCAAAATAGGAAATAACGAATGTATATTAACACAACAAAATACAATACGTAGAACTCTGTTAGTAGAACGAATAAATACGGGTTAGGAAGTAATGCTATAACTGGAACTCGCAATAGTTGTACGGTAGCAGTCTTGGCTATCTCTGCCAATCGCTCTCTGCTGCTGATCTCCTACACATCTCTCACTCTCATCTCTACCACCTTTTGTGAGGGGAAGTATATGTAATTGTAGGAATCTACAGTTTTCTTTTGTCTTTCCTCTCCTAGGCATCACAGTAAACTGCATCTGGCAGCAAGGCCTCAGATGAGCAAGTTGTGAGGAGTATGAAATCACCTCTTAATTGCTGTTGTTCCCAGGTCCACCCTGACCCAGAGTGGTAGGACCTGTTAGGGTCCCAGCTATGGGCAAATAGTTAACCCCTAACCTGGGGTCAAAACACTGTGAAAGTATAAAAATACACTTATCGATAAATCTAATCTAAACTTATTTATAAATGGAACTTTGTGTGTGTGTGTCCGTTACCTATAGATTCTGAAACGGCTGAACTGATTTTCTTGAAAATTTACACAGTTGTACTATAAGCATCTGCAAGTGTTCTTAGCTAGGTTTTGTGTCAAGGTACCACTGATAAATATCGATAAAAAAAAAAACAGGTTATAGAAGGAGTGGTCCGATTTTAATCAAATTTGATACACTCATAGACAAAGACATAAATGATAATTTTGCAGTTCTTGTGCAGGAAATCGATAAAATATATATATATATATATATATATATATATATATATATATAAGCTTTCGTTACACCCAAGCAACGCCAGGCTATACTGCTAGTATATATATAAAAATTGACTTTTATAGAAAAATAAACATTTTTGAAGGAAAAAAAGTTATTACCAGCAACATATTTTTGAATACAAAACTAGAAGACATTTTCAGTTTTCTAAAATAAAAAGTAATAAAAATTTTCATCAAAATCTGACTAAATCAATGTTGTCACTATAACCGAACATTAAAAAAATACTTCAAAACCCTACCTTTTTGGCATTAAATAACCCACAGAGGTGTTGATATGCCATTAAACAAAAGTCAAACATATCACTGTGTCGCCACTTATGATTTTCGCTCAGTGTTGTAATCAGATGGACAATCCCTTTCTTTATACTGTTTAAGTGATAGGAGTTAAAGTTGAGGTATTGTCCAGTGAATGTTGACATGTGATATACTGATGTCTTGAACTCATTCTCTGTTTGAGATATTAGCACATCCGGTAATGCTAATTTGTTGTTTTCTTTCTCCATTGTGAACTGTATCAATGATTTCTTTTGAGCTTACATCGTCCAGTAGTATCTGCGTTTCTTTCTGGTGTGGCCATATGATGGTGTCATCTATGCATCTCGGCCATAAAGTTGATGTTAATGATGTGGATTCTAATGCCAAACTTTGAAGAGATGGCATATCGTAGTCTGCATTCACCAAACAATATCTCAAGTGATAAAGTGTCAAAATGAACTTATAAATTTTAAAACATAGATATTGTTGACTATGTCCACCATAGTTTATGAATATAGAATACAGTGCAGTGGAAGCGTACTGGGCCCATAACCTTTGTTGACCATGTCCACCATAGTTTATAAATATAGAATATAGTGCAGTACATAATCTGTTCAATGAAACAACGTCAAAGATTAACACACAAGTCAGACACTCTACTGAATCAGACTATATTGCCAATACTTGGGAAAATATGGTCACCTTTTATACACATCACATTGAATATTTTGATTCTTCTGATTGGTTAACCCTTCTATTGGCGAACTATAAAATGAGTCAGCTCATAGCTGGCTCACTAGTAAACAAGTGTACCCAAAAAAACTTCAACAGATATTTAATTCCCTATTTAACAAAATGTAATCCAACCAGGCAGATATTCATCATAAATTTTTTTTCATATCTTTTTAAAAAATATAATCATTTGTTGAAACAAAGCAACACCAACATCTTGGCAAAGAAAAAATCAAAAATGTTTTGCCAAACTTCACAAGGTTTCAAGCCCACCAATCACATTAAAAGATACAATTTGCATAATTTTGCATCACAATCAAATAAACTTATTACCAGCTTCAATACTGCATCAAATCGCACAAGTACAAAAACAAATTTAGTTGATACAATTTTTAAAAGAACATTTTTGTGCTCTCCAAAATCTCAACCACTTCAAGTCTAGGGTCAGCTATTATCTATTCTACATATCATATAATAATTCTGCTTGTTACTTAGTTACTTACTTTCTCTGTTCGTTACGCCACTTACTCTCTACATGAGCTTTTCCTTTCCCTCTATCTTTTTATAAACACTACTCTCCTCAGCCTTTCTCTCACCTTTGCCAAACGAAAGGGTAGTAAAGAGTAAGAGAGTAGGAGGAGAGAGCCTATAGCATTACCGTATCAGTAGCAGCTTAAGCTGGTGGTTCTAGCAGTAATTGTGTATATGTGTGTGTATTTTACAATATAGTAAAAATAGGTAGGTTTGTTGTTGTATCCCGCGACCTAATAACAAAATTACTGGCCTCTACACCCTTGGCCATTACTCAGTTAGTCTTTTCTGTTTGCAATTGACACAGGAGCCATGATTTTTCAGTAATAAAAAAAAACATTTTCTCTTTCAAAATCTCTCACAAGTAGCATACAGTATTTTGGTTATGGTCTATGCATACGCCGCTTAACATAATATAAGATGACAGTAAAGTAGCTTCTATGGACATTACTTTTATAGATATTTTAATAAAATTACACTCTGTGTTATCGGTATTTTATTATCAAATACCTTTATGTTTGAAGACGTTAGTGTCATTTGTAGTATGACAAAGTAAAATTTTTCCAGGAAATCATAATTATCCTGCCGTTGAAATTCCACGGGTTCTGCTAGTCCTTATAATTTGCATTTACTTCCTCTTCTGACATCCATAGAATAACCTCATTCAGAAATGCTCTATTTTGAGTGGCTCTTGGACTTTAATTTTTTACACTTTGCATATTTTCTGTTAATTCGTCCAAAAGTGTTGCATAATTACTATTTACTTGTAAAATCCTACATGCAAGGAATTTTATCTTGCTATGTACAGAGCAATCGTGTCAATGCCTTGTAACTACAAACTGTCCAATCAGGTTACAAACTGCAGACTACTTAAAAATTGGGATAAAAGATTGTACTAATTATTTATTAGAGCGGGGGTCTTTTTGCGGACTAATGGGGAAATATTTTCCTGATCAATATTTTGATCAAATTTTAAACTTTTTACCTCATTCCTACCATCATTTACAGTATCATTGTTGAGCTTCAGTTCATCAATTTTAAGGTCACTAAGAATGGTTTTAGTTCCTCTACAAGGTATAAATCAACCTCTTCTCCCCCAACTATGGGTTAACTAGTAAGACTTGTATTGCTAAATCATTATCTCAAAAAAATAATCTTCTCAGTCATGTCAATTAAATTCATCTATATTTAACAGAATATAAATAGAAACAGCTGTGGCCAAAAAGTGAGGGATCATAACTTCTTGTTTGTTTATCAAATTCTGATGAGGTATGAATCCCCTCCTTCTCTCCTCAGCTATGGGTTAATTAGTAAGACTTGTATGACTGAACCATTAAAATCTCTCTACCAAAAAAATTCTTACAATCTAATATTTTCTGTTTTTAAATAACCTGGGAAGGGTTGATTAACCATGAATAACGAATCATTTATTGAAATGCTGATTAGCTACACAGGCATGTCTTTTAGATTTTTTTTCCATTCTCTGGAATATAAATGTATAGAAACTAACGTGGCCACAAAATGAGGGTTCAGTTTATATATTGATCTTAATATAGAATTGATCCTTCACTTTATATACATGTTATAATTTATTTTTTATTTTTTTTTATTCGGTTTCAAAGGCGAATCAAATCAGTCAATGAAATACTGATTGGCTACACAGGCATGTCTTTTAGATTTATATTCCAGAGAATGAAAATAAATGTATAGAAACTACCGTGCCATAAAGTGAGAGTCCAGTTTATATATTGATTGTAATTTGAAATTGATCCCCCATTTTATATACACAATATAATTTGTCTTTTGATAAGGTGTAGAAAACTGCATTATAATTTCTTTATCAGATTCTGATAAGGTAGGTATCTGTCATTTCTCCCCATCAGCTATGGGTTAATTAGTAAGATGCATCACTGAACCATTATCTCAAAATAAAAAAAGAAAATACATTTTAAAGGTATTTTCTGGCTTTAAATAAACTGCAATGGGTTAAGCTGTAGAAAACAAGCAAAAAAGAAAAAGGAGCCAAAATTTGTTTATGTTTTGTCCATGTTGACTGTTATCAGATAATGAGAACATTACGTGTTTGTAGGGGAGAAAAGTGTGTTTGATTATTTTTGGTTTAGAAAGAATGAATTAATAGTGACAAGAAAGGACTACAAATAAACTGCCAGAAAACTGAATGCATGGTCATCAGCAAAAAGGACAGCCCAAAATGCCAATTACTGGTGAGGGACTCTAAAATTAAGTAGGTACAGAAATTTAAATACCTAAGAAGTGTTCTAACAGAAGATGAAAAGTGCGAGACTGAGATCCGAAGGCGAATTGGCATGGTGAAAGAAGCATTCCAGAAGTTGAGTAAAGTATTAAGAAACAGGACAATTTTGCTAGAAACAAAGAGGAGAGTACTGGCTTGCTATGTGATGTCTGTCCTCCAATATGGCAGTGAATGTTGGACAATATCTTTGAAGATGAAGGAAAAACTTGAAGCAATTTAAATGTGGTTCTACAGAAGGATCCTGGGGATATCGTAGGTAATGCTGAGGTTTTGGAAAGGATGAAAAAAAGTAAATTAATACTGAGCATCAGTAAGAGACAGCTAAAGTTCTTGGGACATGCAATGAGGGCTTGGAGAACCTGTTACTTACAGGCCAGATAGAGGGAAAAAGAGACAGGGTGAATGTAGCAGATAACATATTCGAAGGACCTGATCAGGTGGATGACAGAATGAGGGTTTTGGATCTCAGTATGTTTGAATTTTTTCAGGAAGGGGACTTTTTAATGTTATTGGTCTGGAGGAGGCTATATAAGTGTGCGACACCTTTAGAAAGTGACTGAAAACCATATCATGCGTTGACCCAAGCCTTCCGAGTGAAATTGGGCAGACTCCTCCTTTTGAGGAGCCGGTGATGGTTGTGCTAGATCGAAGTCACAAGTCATAGTAACAGAGTTTGCGCGTCCTGGCCTTGTTCAGATCGTTATTCATGCCGGATAATGTACTCTCTCCCAGAAACTGTAACTAAGGTCTGCTCAGCGTAGTTGCAATATAAACCACAGGTAGGCTCTGTGGGTGTTCAACAAATACAAGTGTACCTGGGCAAGTGTCTTCAATGGGGATTAGTATAGAAAATACTTTGGCCACAATGTGAGATTGCAATACAGAATTGATCCTCCACTTTATATTCACATAATTTCTTGTTTATCAAATTCTAATGATGTATAAATCTTTCTTCTACCCCTCAGCTATGGGTTAATTAGTAAGATGTATGTCTAAACCATTATCATCTTCCGCTACAGATCCTTACAATCTAAACCTGCAAAGGAAAAAACCGTGGGAAAAAAATCAGTCAGTCAATGAAATACTGATTAGCTACACAAGTATCTATTTTAGATTTATTTACAATCTCTGGAATATAAATATATAGAAACTACTGTGACCACAAAATAAAGGGATCAGTTTATATATTGATCGTAATCAAGAATTGATCCCCCACTTTATATTTAAATTATAATTTCTTGTCATTTGATAAGCCTCAGGAATATAAATATATAGAAACTCACGTGGCCACAAAGTGAGACATCATTTTATATATTGATCATAATGAATTGATCCCCCACTTCATATTCACATAAATTCTTGTCTTTTGATTAGCCTTAGAAAACAAATCAATCAGTCAATTAATGAAATACTGATTAGCTACACAGCCATGTATTTTAGATTTATCTTTGTGGTGCATTGGGTATCGGCTCGGAACGAGAAATTGGGGTGCCGAGTTCGAATTCCAGCTGAATTTATTGCATTCACTTACGCGCAAATACCGTTGGGAAAGGTATTAATCCATCTATTCCTTCCAGTTATGGGTTAAATAAAAGGACAGATTGGGTTCTATAGCCTTGGTCAGCAACCAGTCTACTGCCGAAAGCAATGGCAACCTACTGCTGGATAATTTTCTGCCCAGTCAGTCATGTCTCTTTCGAGACATGATCGCCCAAGCGTGTATCACGTATGGCACTTAACTGACTGACTACATTCTCTGGAATATAAAATGAGGGATCAGTTTATATATTGATAGCAGCATAGAATTGGTTCCTCATTTTATATCCACATTATAATTTTTTTTATCAAATTCTGATGAGGTATGAATCCATCTTGTTTCCCCTTCAGCTTTGGGTTAGTAAGATGTATCACTAAACCTTTATAGTCTAAACATAAATTCTTACAATTTAAAAGTATTTTATGGTTTTAAATAACCAACACTTCATTGATAAGCTGCAGAAAATACGTTATAAAAATGGAAAAGGAGCCAAAATTATTTTTAAGTCTGCTCACATATTCTCCAAATTAGAAGTTGCTTTACTCTGATTGGTCCACATTGTACATACAACAATGCCTCCCTGATTAAAGGGGTTTTGCTTGTTTTTTACCTTTTAAAACCCTTCAATTTGAAATAAACCACATCACTTGACAAGACACAAAAAGTGTCGAAACCAAACAGCTACTTTTGTAGTGATATTATAACATATCCATGTTATAATTTCATTATTACCTCTACTTTGTATTGAGCACTTTTTTTAAGAATAGTGTTTCTTTTGATACGGAATATTATTCCAACCATACGTACCCTATACTTGGTTTATATATATATATATATATATATATATATATATATATATATATATTAAAATTTGGAAATTTCAATACCAAAATATACTCTTAAATAAACGAATAGAGATCATTAGTATGTGTCGTCATAGAAATAAGTATAAATTACAATAAGTATCCTTTTTTCTAATTAGTCAAAATAGTTTTTTTTAATTGACTAAACAGTTAATTCCCTCCTACCTACCACTACTAACTCAAGGATCAAGCCACATACCTCCCACTGTCAAAGGAGAAATTACTACTAAAATTCCGCTAGCTTAACCCTATAAAAACCAATAGAGAAAAACTTAAAATTTTGAAATTTAAATACCAGAAATATTTTCCTAAATAAAGGGAGGGCGATCATTTATATGTGTTGTCATAGAAATAAATATAAATTGCAATAATTATCCTATTCTCCCAATTAGTCACAATAAGTTTTTTTTTAATTTGGCTAAGCAGTTACTTCCCCACCACCAACTACTGCTAACTCAAGGGTCAAGCTACATACCTCCTACTACAAAAAAGAAATTACTACTAAAATTCTGCTAGCTTAACACTGTAAAAACCAATATCTCCAAATCCCTTCCTTTGCTAGAGCTAACCTCTGAGTTTAGAATTTTTCCTCATTCTTTGTTTATATGGGGTTGAAAATGCATGTCTTAAAATGACATGTTGAAAATTGCTATTTCTCGCTAAGTTTTATCTATCTATCTATCTATCTATCTATCTCAGTCTGTTCAGGGGGCTATGTAATAATGAAAAGATTGTAAAAGAGAAAGCATGAAACCACATCCTAAACAGGGAACAAGGGATACGCCTCTTAACCTGTTCAATAAACATGGGTGGAGTGTGAACCTACCTACCTATCTATCTATCTATCTATCTATCTATGATTTTTAATGTAAACTTGTATTTTCGTAGGTGCTCTCCCCCCTTTTTTTTTTTTTTTTTTATAATTAAATAGTTTATTTATTAACAACTACTGGCCTGAATAATCTACCAATGTTAGGAAAATATGTGTGCTCCACCAGGATTTGAGCCCGTGTCCCCTAGGACACAAATAGATTTGATGTGTCATAGGCCCCTTGACTACATGCAAGTCACAATCAAACAAAGCCCAAATAGTGCTTTTAAAAACATATTTTCCTGATTTTTTGAAATATTCAGACTGGTTTTTATTCCCATTTCTCAAAAAAATCAATGTCTTATTTTAAAACAAAAGTTTTGATTATTTTTTTTTACTTATCCACTTTAGTCTTTTTTTTTTCGTTGTTTATTATATTTAATTTTTATATTATTATGCATTTATAATCTTTAATTGTTAAAATTTGATTATTTGATTATTTTTTTTAAGATAAATCGTCATATCCATGGATTGTTTTTGTTGTATCCTTTAAAGAGGTTATGGACAGACAGACAGACTCTAGTAAAAGAATAGCAACATGTGCGTAGATGAAAGAAGAGAGGTTTATTGTAAAGAGAATACATTACAGCAAGACAGGGAATCTGATGGCAGGTTAGTAATTACCGAAGCAAGTCATGGGTATCTCCTGTGCTCACTATACATAGCTACTAATATAGTCAGTCCACATAGGAGGTAGTGTGGCACATTCCATTACAACAGTTTTTTTTTATTTTTTAAAATAAGTGTTATTTAGTAAGTTTAATTTAAGCTTCTCTCACTAAATATTATTGTATTAAGAAAAACATTGAATATTTTGTATTTATTAAATTACTCTGGCTTGAATTCTACTGTATTTCATAAGCGTAATGTTTCTCTTTTTATGAAAGGTTGCAACTTTTGAAATTGTCAAAAAAATTATTTATAAGACGTAATATTTGTTTTATTTCCGACTATATAGTAATCGTTGATTTTCTTCCCTCTCATTTAACACATCACTCAATAAATCTCGGGCCTAACTAATAAAACAAGAACCTTTAGGCAAAATTCGACTTTATTCATCAACATAGTCTCTTTCTCGGGTGATACACTGATTCCAACGCTTCTCTAACTATTTGCTTTTTTTGTAGAACGATTTGTCTTTGGCTTAAAAATACACCTCAGTTTCCAACATCACTTCTTCACTGGAGCCAAATCTCTTTCCCTGGAACATTCTTTTGAGGTCAGGAGTCATTGGAGGAAAAACATGGAGAATAGGGTGGATGCGGAAGCAACTCGAAGTGCAATTCACGTAGTTTTGCCATCGTTGTGATCAACTTGTTACATGGTGCGTTGTCTTGGTGAAAGATCACTTTTTCTTCAGTTGTGGCTGTATTATGGCGATTTCTTCCTTCAAACACACCAATAATGCTATATAATATTCGCTATTGATGGTTCTTTAGTCGTTTTGGACGGCTTTCACCTGCTGCTGTCCACTCAGCTGACTGCTGATTTGACTGAAGTTGTGGATCCATGTTTCATTCATTGTCACATATTTACGCAAAAACTTCTTGTTGCGGTGAAACAGCTGCAAACAACCCTCTGAATCATTGTTTTTGATCAGCTGTGAGAAAACGTGGCACCCATTTTGAACACAGCTTCCTAATTGACAAATGTTCATGCAAAATGGTGAATACACTGCCTTCTGATATGTTCAACTCCTCTGCTATCTCACACTACTTCAATTTATGATCGGCCAAAACAAGTTTTTTGGATACTTTTGGTGTTTTCCGGGACAATTGCCAATTTTGTGCAACCTGAGCATTCAGCATTAATTGTGTCTGTACGATCACGTTTAAAGTCAGCATGCCATCTCTTGACTGTTGTTTCTGATACTTATCAAGCAACTGCTTTGCTTGAACAGCATTTTTCCATCAGAAAGCAATGCTCTATCAACACATGAAATTCAGATTTTTCTATTGTTTTAAAAATTTACAACAGTAGCTTCACTTAAATAACTGTAATTTGTAAACTAATAATCTGATTGGGCCCAAATTTTGTCAAGTGCCATTTGAATGTTAATACTTCATAAAAATCATATGGATTTTTTTTATTAGTGGCGCCCTCTATTGGTTAGGCTCGGGACTTACTGAGGGATGGATTATTATTGAAGCATTTATTTAACAACATTCACCTATAATTTTATTTTGTTTATCATTTTATTTTTTGACTGTAAGATTTTGGTTTCGACGATGATGTATTTTCAAAGTCATCAGAAAAGTGTTTCTGGTCACAATATTATTTTTTATTGATTCAGAATAGAAAATTAACAACAAAAAATAGATTTTCTCATATAACTGAAAATAATTTTATACCTTTATTCTTTACGTATTTATTTATTAATTTCTATTGACAATTCAAATATAATATTTTATAAAATGGTACATTTAGGATGTGCGTGGATATCGGCTCGGAACGAGAAATCGGGGAGCCGAGTTCAAATTCCAGTTGAATTCATTGCATTCACTTATGAGAAGATACCCTTGGGAAAGGCATTAATCCGTCTCTTCCTTCCAGTTATGGGTTAAATAACAGGACAGATTGGGTTCTATAGCCTTGACTGGCAACCAGTCTATTGCAGAAAGTAATGGCAACCTACTGCGGGATAATCTACCCAGTTAGTCATGTCTCGAATTAGACATAAACGCCCAGGCGTGTTTCACGTATGGTATGTAACTGACTGAGATTTGATGACAAACTCTTCATTCCAACATCCAGTGTGATGTATATTTATTAAAGTGTTGCATTAGAGCATGTAAGAAAATCTACTACGAAATTGTAAATACTGTTTCGACATTGAAAGAACAATGACTCATCAGGTAGTTAACAATGATGGTAATAATAATAAATATTCAATGCTCCATTTTGAGCACTGTTTTAAATGAATATTTTGAACGTTGCAATTTTATTCCTTTTTTTTACATTATATATATATATATATATATCCCATTAGCATGGACCAGGCCTGCCTCCCCGAGAGTAAAACACTACACCTCCTTGGTCTCACACTTTCAGCGGACCTCAAGTGGAATGACTATATCGAATCCATTGCTAAATCCGCTGCTATGTAAGTCGATTCTCTGTGCAGAGCCCGGAAGTTTTTCTGTCTGAATCTATCCTTCACATATATAAATCTACCATCCGCCCGTGCATTGAATACTGCTGCCATATCTGGTCGGGTGCCCCTGCTATTCTCCTCGGGCTTCTCGACAAGGTACAGCGGAGGATCAGTAATGTGATTGATACCGACTTGGCAGACTACCTGCAGTCTCTCTCTCTCTCACCAGCGCGACGTGGCTTCCCTGTGTCTCTTCTATAAATAATTTCACGGCTTCTGCTGCAATGAACTTAGATCACTGGTGCCCCCTAGATACGAATTTGCACGAGAAACTAGATTAGCAACTAGATCCCACCCTTTTACAGTGAAACCGATAAAATGCAACCGCAACTTCTACTCTAACAGTTTCTTTTCTCGCACTTCCCGACTGTGGAATTCTGTTTCACATAACTGCTTCTCCGACGGCTACAATCTCCAGGAGTTTAAATTTAAGGTCAATAGACACTTCCTAACACACTAACTCGCTTCGATTCTTTCAAACACTCTTCCCAACCACCCAACCCCCAACCTCCGTATCCATACCCATCTATCACCCCCCTTCTGACATTTCCTATATCTAACCACACTTTCTCTTTACCTTCCCCTATGTAGCCCCAAGCGCAATAGTGGCAGTGGAATGCCTTGCTTGGGGTGAAATGATTAAATATATATATATATATATATATATATATATATATATATAATATAACCTAGTGATGATCCACGTATACTGTTTTAATATGTATAGGAAAAACTACTAAAAAGTTGTAAGTTTAAAAATGTATTTTTTGACAGTATTTATTTATTTCTATTATTATATATATGTATATATTTGATATTTCAGAACGTTCTCGGCCTTTCATCAGAAACAAATGATTCTAAAATTTAAATTAGAAACGTTTTCGCGATGAGTGTTCGTGGGGAGAGATTGTTTACATCACGTAACGCAGAAAGCGACAGATACTGGATTTTAAAATTAAATACATACAAGCTAGGGTTAAATAGGAACTTAGGTGTTTTGAATCTTTATAAATATTTCAAACATTTTTAGATACACTTAAAATTTTTTTCTTTAAAACAAGATTTATAAGCATTATTAAAAATAGGTTTACGTTTACAAATATTTAAAAAAAATCTCGCTTTCTGCATCACGTGATGTAAACAATCTTTCGGAAGAACGCTCCTCGCGAAAATGTTTCTAATTTAAATTTTAAAATCATTTGTTTCTGATGAAAGGCCGAGGACGGTCTGAAATATCAAATATAATAATAGAAATAAATAAATACTGTCAAAAAAATACATTTTTAAACTTACAACTTTATAGTAGTTTTTCCTATAATATATTTATATATTCCAGGTGAAGAGGATTCAACGCTTTTTTTAAAATTTTGATTGCTCTGGCATTTATTTTATTATGAACAGTGCTCAATATGATGAGTATTATAGAGCAGATGGTGTTATAGATTAATTGTAATTAATGTAAATCATCTGCACAACAACATCAAACATTGCCTGCTGATGAGAAGCTATCTCGAAACATAGAAATTTCCGTGTCGCAATATACAATTAATTCATAACGACATAATTATATATATATATATATATATATATATATATATATATATATATATATATATATATTTTTTTTTTTGTTTTTTTTTTTGTTTCTTCGAGTGGTACATCTGACGAGTAACTATTGACTGCAACATTCAATGTAAATGAGTGTGTGTGTAAAAATTAAAACAGACACGTTATTCCATGGTTAAGCAGAAGTATGGCCTATTTCAGGTGAACCATCATCGGCTTCTATCTTTATTGTACAGAAGATTTTACACGAATCGTGTAAAGTCTTCTATACAATAAATATTTCACGTGAAATAGGCATATACTTCCGTTTAACCATAGAATAACGTGTCTCTCTTAATTTTTACATATATTTGCTCTATATGTATTTATATACATATATATTTAGAGCTCTCCTAGAGAGTTATCCTACCACTTTATGTACAGGACACTCCTTTTTGGATTCTTCTATATCTGCACCACATGTTATATATATATATATATATATATATATATATATATATGTGTCATATCACGTTGAATACACCGGTTCTCGCTCGATCACCGAAGTTGAGCCTGGTCAGTACTAGATGGGTGACCGTTTGGGAATACCAGGTGCTGTAAGCGATTATTGACGGATGTGTGTTGTGGTGCAGTGGATATCAGCTCAGAAAGAGGAATCGGTGAGCCGAGTTCGATTTCCAGTCAAAACACCCTGCATTCACTTACGCACTGGTACCCTTGGGAAAGGTATTAATCCGTCCCTTCCCTCCAGTTATGGGTTAAATATCTGAGGTCTGCTGTTCATGCGATCCGTGGCAAACTTCTGCATCGATTGTTTGTTATCGGCAGTTCCAAAAAGTGTGGATGGTGTTACACAAGCCTTCACCACTCTAACCAATTCTTGTGTGGTAGTCTAACTGAGGTTAGACATTCATACGTCGAAATCGACGGGAGAGTCCATTATATATATATATATATATATATATATATATATATATATATATATATACGGCTGTGGACAGAAGTAGGATCTTTGATATCTCTCACGCCTCACCTTCGGGTGGACGGGCATTACTGGTCCTCAACCATCTCCTAAATCTCTGATATGATGGTTACAAGGTGACATTGCCCACTGGTGGGCTAAACGCATGTGAGGAGGTGGTGGTGAATACGTCGTCACTGGGCGAAAGTCCAATCTGACACCGGTCACCAGCCAGCGGCTGTGTGTTTGTGACCTAGGCATGCTACTTAGTTGGAGTACAACGGCTGTGATCTAACCTGGAGATGGATGGGTCCTGTCAGGTTAAAACACCCATGACTCGCCGCATGGTGAGCACGCCAAAAAAACCAATCTCAGAGACCCATGCTCTGGCACACAACCGTGACAGAGGAGAATGGTGGATAGCTCAGTACGTCAGCCCCCCCCCCCCACGACCCCTTACGTGGTTAAGTTGGTTGGTTCTTTTGTTTTTATGGCATATCAACTTCGGCGGCTCATTTATTGCCAACTAAATTTTATTTATCGCTGGTAATACATTTTTCAACAATTTATTGTTGTTTTTTTTAATATAAGTTTTGTGTCTAGTAATACATTTTTCTTTTGGAGTATCAAGAAAAGATGAAAGATTCATTGGGATTTGTTTTTAAGGGCAGGATCCCCAAGTCCTACCCTGTTCAGTCAGTTAAGTGCCATACGTGGTACACGCTTGGGCGATCATGTCTCGAAAGAGACATGACTGACTGGGCAGAAGATTATCCCGCAGTAGGTTGCCATTGCTTTATGCGGTAGACTGGTTGCCGACCAAGGATATAGAACCCAGTCTGTCCTATTTAACCCATAACTAGAAGGAAGAGACGGATTAATACCTTTCCCAAGGGTATCAGTGCTTAAGCGAATGCAGGGTATTCAACTGGAATTCGAACTTGGCTCACCGATTTCTCTTTCCGAGCCGATATCCACTGCACCACAACGTACATCCATCACTAAACGCTTACAGCACCTGGTATTCTCAAGCGGTCACCCATCTAAGTACTGGCCAGGCTCAACGTTGCTTAACTTCGGTGATCGAGCGAGAACCGGTGTATTCAACGTGATATGGCCCGTAAGCCCCGTGGTTAAGAGCAGCGCAAAAAAAAAAAAAAAAAAAAAAAAAAAAAAAATATTGAGTTTCTTTTTTTCTTTTTTGACAGAGACAAAAAGTTTCCATTTCTTCATTTACAAAAATACGCCTTTTTCGACAAATTGAAAATACATATATCAAAACTGCAGACTTTTCAAAATATTTTTTCAATAAACATGAAATCCACATTTTTTATGTAAATTTGGATATAAAACAAAATAAAAAAAGATATTTGTTTCTTTTATTTATTTATTTTAAATCAATTCACTTCAAAGAAGGCAACAAAGTCATGAAGATGCAAGGGGCTTCTGGGAGAGAGAAAAAAAAAAGGGAAACCGGAAACTTAACCCTAAACAGGAAAGAAACGATAAACCTCTACTTCTGTTTAAAATACTCGGGAGGAGTATGAACCGGACGATAGACTGACAGAGTTTACGAAGTAAACTTTAGAAGGAACCCGAAACTTCAACATGAAAAAAAAAAAAGGTATAAACGAGGTCCTTGGTAACCTGTGACTCTTTTCTTTCATTTTCTCTCACTGTAACCTCCCAGCGCAGTAGTGGCTGTATTGCCATTTTGGGGGTGAAACGATTATATATATATATATATATATATATATATATATATATATATAATGTGTGTGTGTGTGTGTGTGTGAAAAGTGTATATAATTATAAATACGCTCTCGCACTCTGGAAGAATGGTAGACTTTGAAAAACAGTAGCTACTCTGGTATCTACGCATCGTTCATTCAGCAGTGAATTAGAACACTCTCGGCTATTGGGCGTGTATAATGATAATATATACACGCTAAAAGTCTGCCTCCTTCTACCGCGCGCCCGTAGCTCAGAGTTAGAATCACCGACTGACGCCAATTAGAATCCGTGGCAAACTTCTGCATAGATTGTTTGTTATCAGCAGTTCCAAAAAGTGTGGATGGTGCTACACAAGCCTTCACCACTCTAATCAATTCTTGTGTGGTAGTCTAACTGAGGTTAGACACTCATACGTCGAAATCGACGGGAGAGTCCATTACGGCTGTGGACAGAAGTAGGATCTTTGATATCTCTCACGCCTCACCTTCGGGTGGACGGGCATTACTGGTCCTCAACCATCTCCTAAATCTCTGATATGATGGTTACAAGGTGACATTGCCCACTGGTGGGCTAGACGCACGTGAGGAGGTGGTGGTGAATACGTCGTCACTGAGCTGTGATATATGTATGCGTGTAGGTAATATCAGACAGATTTTAGTCAACAATACAATAATCCTTACTCATATACACAGTAAAAGGAACCTTCAGATATTGGAGGCCATCTACATTAAATCCAAACAACCAACACTTAATAAAATCACGTTTAAATCTGGTCATAACACATTACATTGCATTTGAATACATAGTTCTGTTGTCATTTCGCGCTATCACGTGGTGTGACGTCATAGAACCGCATTGCAAATTTGCGAACTGCGTTTGTTATTTTTGGTAACTATTGCCGTTGCCTAGCGGAGTCTTATGTCAACACAAAATAAAATCGTCGCTGATGGTGGATGTTATCGTGTTACCGTCTTAATAACCAGAAGATGGCTCATGTGAGCCAAAAGCTTAGAACCAAATTAATAAAAAAATTATCCAAATGTTGGAGAATTTTTGTCTTTATTTTCAACTGAAATTAAAACCAAAATACAGCGTTTAGAACGGCCCATGAATAAACATAACAGACATCCATTGTCTCTTATATTTAACATTATATGTTTAGATATATATGTATGTGTGTGTGTGTGTATATATATAATGAAAAAGTTTAGTTAATCAGAAGGAATGACTTTAAAAAAATTGCCTTATAACAATTTGTGGTCTTACCCTAGGCAATCGGATGTCTAATGCGGACCTGTTCATGCGCTACGGTATTAGTGGAATTGAAAGTTTTTTTGATGCAATCACAGCTGCATTGGGCAGGACATGTCTTACGTATGGAAGATGACCGGATACCAAAGCAAATGATGTACGGTGAGCTCTGCAGTGGACGGCAGAATGTGGGTAGACCTCTGCTTCGCTTTAAGGATAAGCTGAAAATGAATTTGACATGTACAAATATTCCTCACCGTGATTTTGAACGAATTGCCTCTCAACGAAATGAATGGAGATCTGCCTGCCAGAGGGGCATCAAGCAGTTCTCTGAGACTGAGATTGACCAACTGCACGTAAGACGTGAGAGAACCAAAGCATCTGCAAGTGTCCCAGCCGATCATTCGTGAAATCTTCCTTCTTGCCTCCATTGTGGGCTTGTTTGCAAGTCTCTTGCAGGACTCAAATGCCATTTACAATTGAGTAAGTGCAGGCATGCTACGTCGAATTGAACAGTTGTCTAGACCTCATACGTCGAAACTGACGGGAGAGTCCATCATATATATATATATATATATATATATATATATATATATTAATAGTTTAAATCTACTTTATCCTTTTTAGTGGCACAAAGTCGTTCAATCTGATTTCCATTTATTAGTATCTTACTGTTATGTTACAAACCTTTATCCCTCTACCCCTCAACCTTCCTTTCTGGGTTGAGGTGTTTACTCGGTCCTAAACGAACATAAGAGGTTGGCCGTAGATCACCTGAGCATTTGTAGATTAGTCGACCGACCCACTGGTTTAAATCTGCTTTCTGCCCACGTTGTGATTATTGATCCAGAAAGCAAGGTGTTGTTACTCCATTCACGGTCGACTGAAGATGTAGACACGACTGGGGAGTCTGCGTCAAGAAATTTAGTGTGCAGGACAAAAAATAATTCCTGCAGAAAGCTGGATAAACAACTATTCAATGGTTGTATTGTTAACGTCTTTTATATCTAAACTTATTTATAAATGGAACTTTGTCTGTGTGTGTGTCCGTTACCGATAGACTCCGAAACGGCTGAACCGATTTTCTTGAAAATTTACACAGTTGTACTATAAGCGTCTGCGAGTGTTCTTAGCTAGGTTTTGTGTCGAGGTACCCCTGATAAATATCGAAAATCGAAAAAATCGGGCTATAGAAGGAGTGGTCCGATTTTAATCAAATTTGATACACTCATAGACAAAGACATAAGAAACGATATTCAGAAGTTTCAAGGTTACGGTTCTTATAATAGTGTAGAAAATCGATAATATATATATATATATATATATATATATATAAAGGCAAGATGTTTGTGTGCGTTTCTGTTTATCTGCCTGTATGTCTGTATTTTTTCAGTACTTTTATTTTAGTTTTTGCTTCGGGTTTGGCTCTAAGTAGGTATAATTGTAGTTCTTAGTCTCAGCCATGATACCATTTACTCATAGGACTTATTTAGCCTTCAAAATTCAGTTTACGACGAAAAAAAGCTTATTTGTTATCGATACCAGGAAATCAAAATTTGACTTATATCCATTCATTTGTCTTTCAGTCTACGGTTTCGCTTTAACTGGAAACCACTATTGCTTTTCAGTCTTTCGTGCCAACGTCCAAAGAGTCTGAGCTCCAGAACCATGGATTAGTTTTAAAGCTTTCATTGCACCCGAGCAACGCCGGGTTACACTGCTAGTAATAGAAAAGAAAAAAATCTCATATACTGGATGAGAGAGAGAGAGAGTGTGAGAGTGTGTGTGTGTGTGTGTGTGAGAGAGAGAGATTAACTTGTTGTGGTCAACGTGCACCAGTCTAACTCTTTCCCACGGGTCTAATGGAGGGACAAGGATTTCGGTGCGGGGCTTAAAATTATAGTGGCAGTCGATCCTGGTCAACGTACACCAATGTAACCATTTCGAGGAAATGGTATTTCGACCAACATTTTACATTAATTTTTATGGGATAAACTGCCAATGCTTGCCCGGGCCAATTCTCTCTTTTCAAAAATGTTCTCCAGACTTTTGAAGGAAACATTTCTTCTCAAATACAATGCTGGTACCACGGTGTCTGATCAAAGTTGCTGACACAAACGACGGATGATGCAAATCCGAAGTTGTTGGACTGGTGACGAACATTAAGCTTCATATGTTATTATTCATATTAACTTTTACAACAATATTGATTATTTATGTAACACATATAATATTATTCATTACAGGGAAAATGCGCGCAGGAAAAGTAATATTCTTAAGATTATATTAAACCTGGAAAAGAACAGGACAAGTTATTAAACCTGGAAAAGAACAGGACAAGTGTTCTAGTGAAGTAAGAAATATGAAATTTCTTACTTAAAATATTGAATCTAAAAAAAATTTGAATGCAGTATTTTAAGTAAGAAATTTCTTATTTTTTACTTCACTAGAACACTTGTCCTGTTCTTTTCCAGGTTTAATATAATCTTAAGAATATTACTTTTCATGCGCGCATTTGTTCCTGTAATGAATAATATGTTACACAATACATGTATGTTACACAATACATATATGTTACACAAATAATCAATATTGTTGTAAAAGTTAAGAATACATACAAATAAAAATTCTAACTGCTTAAATTATTTTTTAGATCCAATTCATAAAAGTAAGGCTTACGGCCTATACACCGGTTCTCGCTCGATCACCGAAGTTAAGCAACGTTGAGCCTGGTGAGTACTTGAATGGGTGACCGCTTGGGAATATCAGGTGCTGTAAGCGTTTAGTGAAGGATGTGCGTTATGGTGCAGTGGATATCGGCTCGGAAAGAGAAATCGGTGAGCCGAGTTCGAATTCCAGTTGAATACCCTGCATTCACTTAAGCACTGGTACCCTTAGGAAATGTATTAATCCGTCCCTTTCCTCCAGTTATGAGTTAAATAACAAGGGTAGGACTTGGGGACCTTGCACTTAAAAACAAATCCCAATGAATCTTGATACTCGAAAAGAAAAAGTATTACTAGACACAAAACTTATATAAAAACAACAATAAATTGTTGAAAGAAAAGGTATTACAATTATTAAAATTTAGTTGTCAATAAATGACCCGCCGAGGTTGATATGACATAAAAACAAAACAACCAACCAACCATCATAAAAATAAATTATATAATACTTACGAATGTCATTCTAAATAATTCATGTTTTAATATTCAGGATGATGATGTTCGTCCTTCGCAGGCGAAGAAGACCCCTGACTCCTGGTCACTAAGGGTTTGGGTGGAGGCAGAGATAGCTAATAAGGCCAATCTTTGCACTGAAGGGACTGTAGCAGCAGGGACAGGGGATACAGGGAGCAGACACAAGCTGGTGGATGGAGCTTTTGTTTTCCTTCCTTTTCTGTTGCCTCTCTTTGAGGGCCCTGATGCGACCCTCTTCAAATTCTGCAACCCCAGATTTCACTTGGGATCTCCAGGCAGCTCTATCTTTAAGAGTGGATTCCCAGGAGGAGCATGGGATGTCACAGCACTATTGTCCTTATCTTTGTTGCCATTTGTACGACGTTTCTGCCGTTGTACGCTCCGGCCTTCTTCAGGTGCTAGAAATTTCAAACCAAACCCTTTATTACGATCACTGGGGTATATCATTTTCATTCTCATTCCTTGTGCGGAGTATCTTTTGGTAGTCATGAGTTATCTCCCTCTAACCCCACTCTCTAAGTTACTTGTTCACCACTACTGTAGCCTGGTATTGAACTCACAACTCTTTGGGTCTAGTCACTGGAATTGACCAACGTTTATATCATTAAGGACACAACAACTGAATTTCCGGGACTAATAAACCTAATGTTCAGTAACCATTTTTACCAGAGTTCATATTGCAATTTTTGATGTTAATGGTTTTCTCTAGTATTTATGCCAGAGCTCATATTGCAATTTTTGACACTAATGATTTTCTCTGGCACTCCGTATTACTGGTTCCCATATTGTATTCATCACTATGCTTGGTCGGCTTGGGAGATTTTAGTAGCCTAGCATATGCGCTGATTTCTTAGATTCTACGTAGTTTCCAGTGTCGTTCTTACGTAGGGGGCGGTGATCTTTCTCTCTCCATATGTGGTCAGCTACGCCTGATTTTTCTATCTCCCCTCATGTTACGGCCTTGCGATGTTCTTGTAGCCTTACCTTAAGGGGACGACCTGTTTCTCCTTTATTTTTTTCCACAGCTACAGTCCTTAGTCATGTCATTCTCTGTTGGGCGTCTGACTCGAGAGAAGGACCTGCGAAGTGTAGAACCACTTCTGAAGATCGTCCTGATGTTATATGGACCACAGATGCTTTGTAGTTTCTAAGATAACCCCTTCATATAGGGTAGATAAATCGAGGCTGTTTTCTGAGAGTTGTTATCCTCATGCACCCTTCCTTCCATGTTCGTTGGAGTCGTCATGTAACCTTGATAATTGTTACGTTGTAGGGTACTGCTTATACTGACCATTTCCTGTTCGTATGCCTCTGGGTCGCTGCTTATGAGCTTTGCTCGATGTTGAAGGCAGTGGACGATCCCTTTCTTTACATTGTATGGGTGGTGGAAGTTGAAGTTGAGGTATTGTCCGATAAATGTTGGCTTGCGGTATACGGATGTCTTGACCCCCACCCGTCTGTTTATGGTATCTATAAGCCCATGAATGCAGTAATGCCAGTTTGTAGTCACTTCTTTTTTTTCCATAGTAAACTGTATCGATGATCTTATTGAGTTCACATGGTCAAGTAGCGTCTGGACCTTCTCCTTGTGAGGCCAGAGTATGAAGGTGTCATCAACGTATCTCAAACCATAGAGCTGGCCTTAGAGCTGTGGATTCTAAAGCCATCTCTTCAAAGTATTCCATGTATATGTTAGCCAGTGTTGGTGATAATGGCGAGCCCATTGCTAAGCCTTCATCCTACCGATATATGTCTGATCCCAATCTGAAGTATTTTGTGTGAGCAGAAAGTTAGCATCTCCATCAAGTTATCTAGTGGGATGCTGGTACGCTCTCCTAGGGATGAGCCGAGGCCAGTCTGTCCCTGACTACCGGTAGTGGATACCTTCGTGAACAGACCCAACACATTCAGGCTCATTATCTGGTTGCATTGGATAATAGCATCTTTGATAAGTTTCACGAAGTGGACGGAGTTTCGAACATATGATGGTTATTTTCCTATCAGTGGATCAGTTATATCTACAAGGAAGCGGCTCATAGAGTGGCACATTGAGCCTACTCCGCTGACAATTGGCCTGGGCGGAATATCGTCTTTATGAATCTTAGGTGGACCATACATGTGAGGTAGCTTGCTGTAATGTTGAGACAACTGCCTGTATGTCTTAGGCTGGAAGTGATCCTTGTTTTTGATTAGGATCTGCGACAGTTGTCGTTCTGTTTTCAACATGAAGTCTTTCTTTACTTGGCTATAGCTACAATTTCTAATTAGGTCTTCCAGTTTCTTGGTATATTCAGTTTTGTCTATCACTACAGTTACATTGCTTTTGTTGGCTGGTAGTATGATGATATTTTCATTCCTCTGTAAGGTCCTGTTTGCCAGCCCCTCCTCTTTCGTGATGTTTGGTTTGGGTGTTTGCCTTAGCTCATCAGCCCGAGCCTGAGAGATACAAGGAATAATCCTTGACACAGGCAATGATGTCTAAGTATGGTATCTGCCTGATGGTTGTTGCGAAGTTGAGACCCTTGTTCAACACTGACTTTCCAGAGGCACTCAGCTGATGTTGACTGCATTTGACAACTGCCTTCACAGGAGGCTGATGGACCTCATGTGTCACCTTCAGATCTTTTAATCTATTTGGTTTTCAATGCTTCTTCAAGTCATGTTCAGAGGCCCAAACTGCTCTGTGTCATATAGAAAATGACTTGTGAAGCAACAAGGCTGTGTTAAATACAAAGCTATTTTAAAAATTCCTTCGTCATTAAAAAATCTCTGAAGAAGATTGTTAAAGTGAAACATATTAGATTAAAGACACTTCATCCCTATCTGTTCTTTACTTATTCTAGTAATTATGATCTGCAACAGCTGTCGTTCCATTTTCAACGTGGGGTCTTTCTTTACTTTGCTATAGCTACAATTTCTCATGAGGTCTTCCAGTTTCTTGATGTATTCAGTTTTGTCCATCACTACAGTTGCATTGCCATATCTTCAAAGTATTCCATATATATGTTGGCCAGTGATGGTGAAAATGGCGAGCCCATTGCTAAAACTCCATCCTATCGATGCATGTCTGATCCCAATCCGAAGTGTGTTGTTTGTGTGCAGAAAGTCAGTATCTCCATCAGGTTATCTAGTGGAATATTGGTAAGTTCTCCTAGGGATGAGTCCGAGGACAGTCTGTCCCTTACTACCAATAGTATCTCCACCGTGGGTACCTTGGTGAACAGACTCACCACATCCAGGTTCAACATCTGGTTGCATTGGATGGGAGCATGTTTTATAACTTCCACGAAGTGGGCTGAGTTTCGAACATATGAAGGTTACTTTCCTATCAGTGGGTCAATTATATTTACGAGGAAGCGACTTAGAGGGCAGCACAACGAGCCTAGGCTGCTCACCATCGGCCTGAGAATACCGTTTTTGAATCTTAGGTAGACCATAGGTAGTTTGCTGTAACGTCGAGACAACTGCTTTATGTCCTAGGCTGGAAGTGATCCTTGTTCTTGATTAGGATCTGCAACAGCTGTTGTTCTGTTTTCAACATGAGGTGTTTCTTTATCTTGCTATAGCTACCACTTCTAATGAGATCTATCAGTTTTGTATTCAGTTTTGTCCATCACTACAGTTGCTTTGCCTTTGTCAGCTGGTAGTATGATGATGTTCTCATTCCTCTGTAGGGTCCTGATTGCCAGCCCCTCCTCTTTCGTGATGTTTGGTTTGGGTAGCTTGGCTTTCTTCAGCGGCTGTCTCACTTTCCATCTTGGCTCATCCGCCTGAGCCTGAAGGATGTTCAAGGCTATTTCCTCGATGCGGGCAATGATATCTAAGTGTAGTGTTCGCCTGATGGTTGTTGCGATGTTGAGACTCTTGTTCAGCACTGACTTTTCGGAGGCACTCAACTGATGTTGACAACTGCCTTCACAGGTGGGTGATTGACCTCATGTGTCCGCTTCAGATCTTTTAATGTTTAGTTTCCGTACTTGGCGAACCATGCGCCTATGGCTTAGGGGAATAGGGACTCCGACTTACACCAAATCGGTCGAGTTTCGATCTCGGCTAGAAGCAAGTGGATGTATCTAGCCACACTGATGAGCTCTGATACAGCGAAACAGGCTTGTATGTTGATGACTCATGCATATATATATATTGTTTGATTAAAATTATACGGATGTGCGTTGTGGTGCAGTGGATATCAGCTCGGAATGAGAAATCGGGGAGCCGAGTTCGAATTCCAGTTGAATTCATTGCATTCACTTACGCGCAAATACCCTTGGGAAAGGTATTAATCCGTCTCTTCCGTCCAGTTATAGGTTAAATAACAGGACAGACTGGGTTCTATAGCCTTGGCTGGCAACCAGTCTACCGCAGAAAGCAATGGCAACCTTCTGCAGGATGATCTTCTGCCCAGTCAGTCATGTCTCTTTCGAGACATGATCGCCCAAGCGTGTTTCACGTATGGCACTTAACTGACTGACTTGGCGAACATTGACTGCATTGAACTCTTGCTTGCCCCTCCTCTTTCGTGATATTTGGTTTGAGTAAATACTGCTTCTTCTCACAAGTATCGCGAAATACTGAAGGATCGGTACGGACCCGATATACCAAAAATATTGAGATGAATAGAAAAGTCCAATCTAAAGCTGGTACGGATATCAAATTACCTGATATTTCTACACCGATGCAGCGAAATAAAGAGTTCGGTTAGAAATTTCTAGCATATGAAGAAGACCGGAGCATACAACAACCGAAACATGACAATAAAGATGATGACAACAGTTCAAACAGTGTAAATAACGTAAAAGTGAAACATGTTAGATTGAGACACATTAATTTTTTTTAATAATCATATCGCCCCCAAGCAAGGCATTTTATTGCCCCTGTTTTGCAGGGGATTACATAAGAGGAAAGTTATGAGAAAGAGTGACAGGGTATAGGGGGTGTCAGGAAGTGGGTAACAGAAGGATGAGAATACTTGAGAGTGGAGTGGATGGAGAAAAGAGCATGAGAGAGAGAGAGAGAGAGAGAGAGGGAGGGAGGGAGGGAGGGAGATGCAGGTTAGTGAGATAAGAGGTGACTATTGACTTTACATTTAAATTCTTGGGGATTGTAGCTATCTATCTATCTATCTATCTATCTATCTATCTATCTATCCTTTTTATAATCATATCGCCCCAAGCAAGGTATTTTACTGCCACTGGTGCGCAGGGGGATACATAGGAGGAAAGTTATGAGAAAGAGTAACAGGTGATAGTGGGTATCCAGAAGTGGGTAAGGATGAGAGAGAGAGAGAGAGAGAGAGAGAGAGAGAGAGAGAGGTTACTTTGCATTTAGATTCTGGGAGATTGTAGCTGTCGGGGGACCAATATAAAAAATAGTCACAATTACTTCCAAAACCATTATTGATATACTCAAACACTAATAACAATAATATTTCTAAAGCAGGCATTTATAAAATAAATTGCCAAAACTGTTCCTTCCAATATATTGGCGAAACAAGTAGAAATTTAAATAAAACGCATTTATGAACGCAAAAGTGACCTCAGAAATAAAAACTTAGTTACTGCACTACATAGAAATACATACTGTCATACATAGAAATAAATTCAACCACAATTTTGATTTTAAAAATGCTACACTCATAAAAAAAGAAAATAACTCACTTAGAAGGAAAATCCTGGAGAGTGCCGCCATTGAATATTACCCAAATATTAATCTACGACCAGGCCTTTTCCCCTATTTCAACTTTATTAACATAATTACTACTCTCCCAAACAAACGTACACAACAGTATCAAGAAATCAAAAGTAAATGGTTGAATCTGTAGAATCACTTCTACATGCACGTACATACTTACATACCTATCGCCATGCACACACGTTCATACACATATACCCACATATTCTTACGTGAGGACCGCACGTGAAACTTCCTTTTTTCCCGCGCTTTATTAAGAAATATATAAACTGATTTCCACACGTGCTTACCAAGTTAGAAGCTGCTTTTCGGAGCATACAATCCGAATGCTGTTCGTTTCTTTCCAACTCACATACTGCGCTAATTGCATTCAGCAATTAGCTACATCAAAATGTTTCTCTCTATCTTATAAGTATATTTCAATACATGTATAATTATATTCACTACTATTCAGTACAAACATATTATTTCCTTTTTCAGGAACTCTTCTAGCATGAATATTGAGACAATTTCTTAAATATCGAAAAAAGAACTTTCTTCACGACATCCTGCAAGCACGAATTATTTAGTTCTGTAACGTTACTTAATACAATGTTATATTCGTTACATTGTGCTTTGAGTTATTTTATTTATAAATGTAGTGGTTTGGGCAACCAACCTACTTTCCACTGTTAAAAATTACTACCGCGACGTTCGAACCACAACAAATGGTACCCGAGTTGTCCAGTCTACTACAAATCTGTCAACACAGCCCTAAAAACAATATCTCCACACGTGACAGTATTTGAAGTAATGTTCAGTTAACAATAAAAATAGCGTTCTTTAAATTCTTTCAGTTGCTAAGGACATTTCGTTTTGTTATTATTAGTTACTTAGTTTTTAATAAATTCATTTCGTTTTTTGCCCTGAAAAAGTCCACATTGCATGAAACGCGTTGGCAACTAATAATGTTTTCCTATTGTCTCATCCTTTCATAAACATATTTCCTATTTTGTACTTTTCTGCCATATTCTCGGATTCAGAGCCATATACTCAACTCATGTTCTCAGTAAATTTGATTTTATACAATACGATTGGTTGGCTTATTTTTATATGCAAATCAACCTCGGCGGGTCATTTATTGCCAACTAAACTTTATATATTTTATTGCTGGTAATACCTTTTTCTTTCAACAATTTATTGTTGTTTATATAAGTTTTTGTGTCTAGTAATACATTTTTCTTTTCGAGTATCAAGATTCATTGGAATTTGTTTTTAAGAGCAGGGCCCCAAGTCCTACCCTTGTTATTTAACCCATAACTGGATGGAAGGGGAGGATTAATACCTTTCCCAAGGGTATCAGTGCTTAAGTGAATGTAGGGTATTCAACTGGAATTGAACTCGGCTCACCGATTTTCTCTTTCCGATTCGATATCCACTGCATCACAACGCACATCCGTCACTAAACGCTTACAGCACCTGAAATTCTCAAGCGGTCACCCATCTAAGTACTAACCAGGCTCAACGTTGCTTAACTTCGGTGATCGAGCGAGAACCGGTGTATTTAAAGTGATAGGCCGTAAGCCCTATACAATATGTTATGTCGTGAGTAAGAATAAATAACTCAACAACAGGAATAGGTTAATTGTTGTATTCCGTGAAAATAGTATTTACAAAGGTTATTAGTATCCAATACAAGAATAAGGGTTAATCGTCCCAACCGTCGGAAGACGTAGTATGAGCAATGGGTACTTCCGGGTCGTCACCGGAAGTCTACGACTGACTTGTCGATACGGCTGCTCAGCACACTCTTCCTACGTAGATGCCACCATTACTTTACATAGTAATGGAATAGTCCATTATAGCCGAATAGGCGCGGGCGTCCCAACACAATATGAAAAATTTTATGAAATTTTTACTTTTCAACTTTTCATTTGAGTTTGTAAAAAAAAAAAAATGAGTGGTTTGCACAATTAGCAAAAATTCGAAAGAAAAATGGTAAATTTCCAAAAATGTTGTTTTCAGACAATCAATATTTTAAATAATGGCATTTCTTTCACTGAACGAGGATGGAACTTCTCAGGAAGCAGTATAATTTTTTTTTTTTGTTGCTGTTGTGAATCTTCGTCGCCAATTTGTTGTGGACTTGTGTCGAAACTTCGCCTCAAAGTTGCAGTGACCGGTTTGTACCGGAAGTAAGACACGGAAACAAGAAGGTAGGTTCAAAACAATGTATTAGTATAACAAGAAACAAGATATTCAAAGGAAGTGTTAATAATAAGTGACATAGAAATAAGTAAGTCCGAAGGTATTATCACGCTGCCTGATTAGTAGCTGTCGTTAACTGATCTCGTTAACGGCTGTACTTGACTGCTCCGATTAACTGCTCGTCACTACCCTCTAGAAGTTACGCAGGTAAATTATATATACCCAGAGGAAGAGTTCATTCCTCGCAGGAGGGCACCATAGCTGTTGCCTTCAACAAAACTTGTCCCAGTGAATTTTAATTTTATTTCTTAAGCATTAAAAAGGAAGAAAATGTTAATTTCATTTATGCCGATATAACAGTCATAAGAAGCAAGAATAAACTTGAAACAACAAAGATCTAGCTCTACTGATGAATGTTGCTTATATATGAGAACTAGGGAAATTCTAAGATGCATATTAATGACAAAGAAATTATTGATAATAACTAGCTAGAAAGAGATAGCTGAAATTTTCTGGATCATATAATGAGGAAAGAAGGTTTGGAGAATTTGGCACCTCATGCTAAATATAAGTTATCTATTTGTTTGCATCCTCTCCAACACCTTGTCGTTCATCATATGCTCGGTATATGGTATCCTCAGCATTCTTCAGTAGAATCAAATTTCTGTTGCTTCGAATCTTTCCTTCATCTCTTCAGAGATTGTCCAGCATCCGCTGCCATATAGGAGGACAGATATCATGTAATTGTTCATTTCTTCTTTGTTTTCAATGAAATCTTCCAGTCTCTCAATACTCTCTTTCTTTTTATAATCATATCACCCCAAAGAAAGGCATTTTACTGCCACTGTTTTGCAGGGGGTTACAGAGGAGAACAGTTCTGAGAAATAGTGACGAGTTATAGGGGGTGTCAGGAAGTGGGTAAGAAAAGGGTGAGAATACTGATAAGAGTGGAGTGGACAGAGAAAGGAGCATGTGAGTGAGATAGAAGATGACTATTGATTTTACATTTAAATTCTTGGAGATTCTATCTATCTATCTATCTATCTATCTCTTTCTTTTTATAATCATATCACCCAAAAGAAAGACATTTTACTGCCACTGTTTTGCAAGGGGTTACATAGGAGGAAAGTTATGAGAAAGAGTGACGGGTCATAGAGGGTGTCAGGAAGTGGATAAGAGAAGGATGAGAATACTGATGAGAGTGAAGTGGACGGAAAAGGACCATGAGAGAGAGGGGATGCAGGTTAGTGACTATAGACGTTACATTTAAATTCTTGGAGATTGTAGCTGTCGGGGAAGCAAGTAAACAGAAGGGAATTCCACAGGCGGGAAGTGCGAGAAAAGAAGAAAGTTATGAGAAAAAGTGACAGGTTATAGGGGGTGTCAGGAGGTGGTTAAGAGAAGGATGAGAATACTGATGAGAGTGGAGTGGACGAAGAAAGGAGCATGAGAGAGAGAATGCAGGTTAGGGAGATAGGAGATGACTACTGACTTTTCATTTAAATTATTGGAGATTGTAACTGTCGGGGAAGCAAGTAAATGGAAGGGAATTCCACAGGCGGGAAGTGCGAGAAAATTATTAATGAATTTGTTTTTATTACGAACGCAAATTCTTAAGGAGCTTGCGAATTCATGAAGAATAGCCGAAAGTGTTCGGCATACAGAACTTTCGGACAAAACTCCCTGTTCAGAAAAAATAAATAAATAAAAAAATAAAAAATTAAAAACAAAATTATTGGAGTGTCTTTTCTGTTTTTATTAACAAAACTTGTATGTATTTATATATCTATGTTTCAATTTTTGTGATGTAGGCGTTACGTGTTCAGCTCATGACATACCTGTGTGTGTTTAATTCTTGAAATATACGTCTGGTCGGGTGTGAGAACATAGTCAGGTGCGTGACTGTGTGCGTCAGGTGTCATAAAAAGTATGAAATGACAATAGCAATATTTCATAGACCCGAATGGCTTTCTTGAAGAAACAACGACTAAGAATAAACCCTGTCCTATTTACGACAAACTGGTTTCACAAATTGGCTGCGTCATATGAGGAGAAAAATATCACTTGAAAAACATTCAGGCCACTTGCACTGGAATAGTTAATATCCGATATGCTCCAGTTGTTTGAAAGATTCTTGTTTCTTCTCTAAGATTAAATATTTGCTCAAGTTTGGCACAAGGGCAGCGTTATTGGCCACCCGGTGAGAAACGAACACACTACAATAGTTAATTAAAGCTTATTATAACAATTAGTATAAAACTATTTATAGAACAGGCAGAGGGAATTTATCTTAGGGTGGTGGGAAAATGAGTGAAGCCGAGTCAGAAGTGATAACATTGCAGATTCTTCTTTCAGTTTTCTCATACGGCTTTAGTGGTTAACATTTCTGTCTAACAAACCAATTAACTACTTACGGAGAGCGCAGATTTTTAGAATATTCCAGTATAAATAAATATATTGTTTAATAAATAAACAGAACGTCTACTCAAATACGAATATTCAATAAAAATAACAATTAAGTATTAAAGATTTATCGAATTAATAAATAAAAAATTCCATCCCTTTCTTTAGAAATGTTTTTTTTTTTGTTAAGATACGAAACTGATTGAAGAGACGAAAAAGCATAATTTTTGGCACCTCATCAGTGACTGCCTGATGAGGTGCAAATGAGCTGGCACCGAAACACAACAGCTCTTGTGTCGCAGTTTCGACTAAGGACATGGTCAATCCTTTTTCTATTTGGGAAAATCTGGATTTCACACGTCATTTTGAATTTTTGTAAAAGTGAAGAAGGTTGATTTTAATTAATTTCTTATCCGCTACGTAATCCATAGAGATTGATATGCCGTTAAACAAAACTCAAACTAAAACAAATTCTACCCTCGCAACTGTTGTCACACCGGTATTCCCATCATCCTCCTGCCCTTTCTCCGACACGCCCTGTAACTGGTGCGTCTTTCTCTTCGGTCTCCTGCAGTTTAAACTTTCACTCTATTCTTATGTAGTACTCCTTCGCGCCAGTGGTGGTACAGCCTTGCTTGAATACAATTAAGATTCTGAAGGACCTAAAGTTGGGGATCTGTTTTCTATTGTTATGAAGTAATAAACTGATCACCCACTTTAGGTCCATCAGAACCTTTAATAAACCTACTGCCCGGTCAGTCATGGATCGAAAAGGACATGATCGCCCAAGCGTGTATCACGTATGCCAATTAACTGACTGAACAGAAACAATTATAGCTTCTACTGGACATAAAGTGGGGGATCAGATTTTATTGTTATGCAGTAAGAAACTGATCCCCCTAGAATTAGTACACACTGTAACCGAAAATGAATAAAATTAAAGATTGATGGACCTAAAGTGGAGGATCTGTTTTCTTTTGTTACGAAGTAATAAACTGATCCCCCACTTATTACTACTTATTAATAATATAATCCATCTCTTCTCTATCCAGCTATGGGACGATTAAAAAGAATAAGCATTTTTTTTTTATTGGGGGTGTGTAAACACTCCAGGGGAATATCCATTTTCAGAAATCCGGATGTGACTAACCCTGGTTAAATCTTTCTTTATTAAACTGACGTGTTTGGTGTCAACACAAAAAGCTTTCTTTTATGCTCAGCAAGTGGCAGTTCAAAGCAACTGTTTTCACACATTCCGTCTTTATGAATAAAGACAAAAGGAAAACTTTTCTTTATTTACTTTACACAACTGAAATCGACTCATATTATTTATTTCCTCCGTTTCTTTATAAACCAAATAAGAGGACCTCGAAATATTGATCATGCCCACAGCATAGGCGGCCGGCGAATACCAGTTAAATTCGTTGTATTCACTCACGCGCAAGTACCCTTGGGAAACGCATACATCCTTCTCTGGGTTGAATAGCAGAACTGACTGGGTTCTATAGCCTTGATTGGCAACCAGTCTACCGCAGAAAGAAACAAACCTACTGCCCGGTCAGTCATGGATCGAAAAGGACATGATCGCCCAAGCGTGTATCACGTATGCCAATTAACGGACTTGAACAGTTAGAAACAATTATAGCTTCTACTGAACATAAAGTGGGGGATCAGTTTTTTATTGTTATGTAGTAAAAAACTGATCCCCCTAGAATTAGTACACACTATAACCGAAAATGAATAAAATTAAAGATTCTGATGTACCTAAAGTGGGGGATCTGTTTTCTATTGTTACGAAGTAATAAACTGATCCTCCACTAATTAATATTTATTAATAATATAATCCATCTCTTCTCCTTCCAGCTATGAGTTGAATTGCAGGACAGATTGGGTTCTGTAGCCCTGGTTGTCAATCAGTCTACCACAGAAAGTAATGGCAGCCTATCTGTCCGGTTAGTCATGTCCTTTTCGTTACATGATCGCTGAAGAGTGTATCCTGGAGGGTTAAATTAATATTTGTATCTGATACAAATATTATTTAACCCTCCGTAAATACCTTGACGCGAAAAGTTTTCCTTCATACTTAGCAAGTGGCAAGTTAGATTTTTTCGAGACATGATCGCCCAAAGCGTGTATCACGTATGGCACTTAACTGACTGAATATAATAGTTGAAAATAATTAAAACTTCTACTGGGCATAAAATGGGGGATCAGTTTTCTACTGTCATGAAGTAATAAACTGATCCCCCACTAATTATTACTTTGTAATGATATACTATAATTCATCTCTTCTCACTCCAGCTATGGCTAAAAATGGTAGGCCAGATTGGGTTCTATAACCTTGGTAGGTAACCAGTCTACCGCAGAAAGCAATGGCAATCTACTGCGGGATAATCTTCTGTCCGGTCAGTCATGTCTCTTTCGTGAGATGATCGCTGAAGAGTGTATTCCGGAGGGTTAAATAATATTGTATCTGATACAAATATTATTTAACCCTTCATTAGTACCGTGACGGGAAAGATTCCATTTTTATGAAAAAAAGGGACAAAAATTTTATTTCTAAAATTATAATTCAGTCAGTTAAGTGCCATACGTGATCCACGCTTGGGCGATCATATCTCGAAAGAGACATGACTGACTGGGCAGAACATTACTCCGCAGTAAGTTGCCATTAGCTTTCTGCGGTAGACTGGCTGCCGACCAAGGCTATAGAACCCAATCTGTCCTGTTATTTAACCCATAACTGGAAGGAAGAGACGGATTAATACCTTCCCCAAGGGTATTTGCGCGTAAGTGAATGCAATGAATTCAGCTGGAATTTGAACTCGGCTCCCCGATTTCTCGTTCCGAGCCGATATCCAATGCACTACAACGCACATCCTAAATTAAAATTACTAAGAAAAAATAACTTAAACCTTACAATGTAGAATGAAATACACCAATAAAAAAAAAATGTAGCCAAAAGATTACTTGCAAGCAAATCTTACGAATTCCTGCTCCACGGCCCCCACCAAAATTATTAAAAAATCTTTCTGCTTGAATATATTCCCAACTCTCGCTTCCGACAAACAACAACTAGTTGAAAATTCATGCTTACAATTTTTAAATTGATTCATATTACTTCCTCTGTTTTTACAAACCAAATAAACGAATCTCGAATTATTTACCACGCGTACAACATAAGGCGGCCGACGACTAGGATAATACCATTTGGCTGCTTCATGTTCCTCGATCGGTGTCAGTAGCAAAAAGTATTCAGTAACTTTTTAAAAGTTTACCCTAAAAATATTTAACCATAGGTGTTTTGGTACCCCAAATGTTTATAGTACTTGTTATTCCTACTTGGCAACTCATTTTTCTTGCTCCCTCTACCTACTCTGCTGACGCGGAGAGGGTACGTATCACGCGCTGTGGCGAGGATTGTAGCTTGGTTGTCGTAGAAGGCAGACGTCGCTTTGACTTCTCCGGGGTTTCCTCTAACCCCGTTTGTCGAACCAAACTAAGTTTTCATGATATAATTTCGCTAGAAACCAAGAAGAGAGTACTGGATTGCTATGTGATGTCGGTTCTTAAATATGGCAGTGAATATTGGACAGTATCTTCGAAGATGAAGGAAAAACTTGAAGCAGCTGAAATGTGGTTCTACAGAAGGATACTGCGAATATCATGGATCGAGCATGTGAGCGATGATGAGGTTTTGGAAAGGATGAAAACGAAAAGAAAATTAATATTGAGCATCAGGCAGAGACAGCTAAAGTTCCTGAGACAGGCAATGAGGAAAGAGTGCTTGGAGAACCTGATCCTAACAAGCCAGACAGAGGGAAAAAGAGACAGGGGAAAGGAGCGGATAACATATTTGAAAAACCTAAACAATTGGATGACTGAACGAAGGTTGCGTGGTGTAACAGGAGAAAGCGTGCTAAGAGCCACCAGGAATAGAGAAATGTGGAAAGCTATGATCGCCTACGTCCTGAAAGGACAGAGCACATGAAGGAAGATGTATATATATATATATATATATTTTACAGGTATATATATATATATATATATATATATATATATATATATATATATATATATACCTGTAAAATAATGGCTGTTTGGACAAAAAATAAAAAAAATAAAATAAAATAAAGAAGAGACCAGCTCGAAACCTAGGTACCATGTAAGTGGTGTGTGTTCGGTTCTTTTATATATACTAGCAGTATAGCCCGGCGTTACTCGGGTGTAATGAAAGCTTTAAAACTAATCCATAGTCCTGGAGCTCAGACTCTTTCGACGTTGGCACGAAAGACTAAAAAGCAATAGTTGTTTCCAGTTAAAGCGAAACCATAGACTGAAAGAAAAATGAATGGATGTAAGTCAAATTTTGATTTCCTGGGATTGATATCGAATAAGTTTTTCGTCGTAAACTGACTTTTGAAGGCTAAATAAGTCCTCTGAGCAAATGGTATCATGGCTGAGACTAAGAACTACAATTATACCTACTTAGAGCCAAACCCGAAGCACAAACTAAAATAAAAGGGCTGAACAAATACAGACATACAGGCAGATAAACAGACACACACACAAACATCTTGCCTCATATATATATATATATTATCGATTTTCTGCACTATTGTAAGAACTGCAACCTTGAAACTTCTGAATATCATTTCTTATGTCTTTGCCTATGAGTGTATAAAATTTGATTAAAATTGGACCACTCCTCTATAACACGTTTTTTTCGATTATCGATTTTCGATATTTATCGGGGGTACCTCGACACAAACCTAGCTAAGAACACTCGCAGACGCTTATACCACAACTGCGTAAATGTTCAAGAAAATCGATCAGCCGTTTTGGTGTCTATAGATAACGGACACACACACAGAGACAAAGTTCTATATTATAAATAAGTTTATATATATATATATATATATATATATATATATATATATATATAAAGTAATATCCTTGGTAATTTGTAGGGTTAATTCCACGAGCGATCGTAATCCGATGAGAACTCAATATTGGAATTTAACAGTATTATAATGAAAATAAATTGAACGAATTTACAAAAAAGAAAAAAGAAAAAACTCATTAGTGATAATTTATTTCGTAAATATTTTATAAAAAATATTCAGCACCTCAGACCAAAATATTTTACATTCATCCAGACAAAAGGAATCGTCGTGGGAGAGGGGCGGGGGAAGGAAAGTAGTAAAACCTTTTATCGATGGGAAAGGGGGTTAGATATTTTTTTTTTTTATAAGCGTTTCACCCCGAGCAAGGCATGTCACTGCCACTACTGTGCAGGGGGCTACGTAGAGTGGAGAAAGGCTGATTAAATATAGGAAATGACAGAGGGTGGGTGATAGGCGGGTAAGGATACCGAGAATGAGGGTTGGGTAGATGAGAGTGTAGTGAGAATAGTTGAGAGTTAGTGTGATAGGAGGTGTCAATTGACCCTACATTTAAACACCTGGAGATTGTAACTGTCGGGAAAGCAGACTTGTGGAAGGGAGTTCCACAGGCGGGAAGCGCGAGAAAAGAAGTTGTTGGAGTAGAATTTACGGTTACATCTTATTTGTTTAACTGTAAAAGGGTGGGACCTAGTTGCTAATCTAGTATCTCGTGTAAATTCGTGCTTAGGCGGCACCAGTGATCTAAGCTCATCGGAGCAGAAGCCATGAAAGTACTTGTAGAAGAGGCACAGGGAAGCCACATCACGCCGGTGTGAGAGCGGCTGCAGCCGGTCTGCCAAGTCAGTATCAACCACGTTACAGATCCTCCTTTGTATTTTGTCAAGAAGCCCAAGGAGAGCAGCAGGGGCACCCGACCAGATATGGCAGCAATATTCAATACACGGGCGGATGGTAGATTTGTATATGTGCAGAATAGATTCAGGTGGGAAAAATTTCCGGGCCCTGCACAGGGAGCCCACTTTCATAGCAGCAGATTTAGCAATGGATTCAATATAGTCATTCCATTTGAGGTCCGCCGAGAGTGTAAGGCCAAGGAGGCGTAGTATTTTACTCTCTGGGAGACTAGCCTGTCCCATGCTAATGGGAGGTAGATGCGATTGTCTATGGTGATTAGTTGATAACAGCTTTGTTTTGGAGGCATTGAAATTTACCAACCATTTCCTACCCCAGGTCACTACTGATTGGAGGTCCCTTTCAAGTACGGCAGCGAAGTTCACTTTGTCGTCCAGACCTGGTTTCTGATCGATGCGGGAGTAGATTGTTGTGTCGTCGGCATACATGCCAACTTGGGATCTAATGGTGTCGGGGAGATCATTAATGTAGATCAGAAAGAGCGTGGGGCCTAGGATAGAACCTTGAGGGACGCCCGCGTTCGTCTGGTAGTTTTGGGAGGCATGCCCATTTAATACCACCTTCAATGTGCGGTTAGAGAGGAAAGACTGGATGAGGTCAAACAGATGTCCAGTTATCCCATAGCTCCGCAGTTTGCACAAGAGGCCAGCATGCCAGACCCTGTCGAATGCTTTGGAGATATCCAAGGCAACGGTTCGGGCTTCACCATTCTTGTCAAGTGCCTGGTATATGTATTCGGTAATGGTCGTTAGCATATCAGCAGTACACCTGGTGAAGCGAAACCCATACTGTTTGTCAGAGAGAAGCCCGTTGGCCATACGATGCTGAGTCACCTCGGCGTTGATAATGGCTTCGAAAACTTTGCCAAAGATTGGAAGGAGACTAATAGGACGGTAATTGGCGGGGTCTGAGGGTTCGCCAGAATTCTTAAATATAGGTACTACGCAGGAGGACTTCCAACAGGCAGGAAAGCAGGAAGCAGATAGGCAGAGGTTATAGAGTTTAGAGAGGACAGAGGAGAGTTCTGGGGCACATTTCTTCAGTACTATGACTGGGATTCCGTCACCGCCGCTCGCTTTGTGTGGGTCAAGTTGCGCAATTATCTTGGCGACCAGCGAGGGTGTAATGTGGACGTTATTTAGTTGAGCCTTAGTTCTGGGTGGGAAGTCTGGTGTAGGTATTCCTAACGAGTCCAGTGTCGAATTGGTTGAGAATCTACGGGCAAAGCATTCAGCCTTGTCGGCTGGAGAGGTGAGAACTTCAAATTCATTGATTAGTGGGGGTATTGAAGTCTTGTTCCTGCTGAGCACGCTTTTGCAGAGACGCCAGTAATCTTTGGAGCCAAACTTAGAGGATGCTATGCGTTGCCTAATTCTGGTAGCAAACGCCCTCTTGGCTTCGTTCACTACTTTTTTACACTTGTTCCGTGCTGAGGTGAAAAGGCGCCTACAGTGTTTATTTTTAAAAGCGGATGTCACACCTAGAATGACGCATTTTGGGGATAAAAATGCTGTCATTCTAGGTGTGACATCCGTTTTTAAAAATTAACATAATGATAAAATGACTTCGGATTGGCCATTGTCAAACACAGGACAGTAAATTTAGGGGCCGTATTTCAACGAGAAGACTTGAATTGCTAGATTTTTATATTAATTTAGACTGCAATGATGATATCTTTGTTGTGTTGCTTCGTTTTGGTATAATTAGAAGATAACACAAACTTGAATTAATGATGTTTATTTTTGGTATAAAACTTTAGGTTTTTACATCAATTTACAACCTTTTAATTTCACTGTGGGATGCTAGTAGTAAACGAGCCTATTCCTTCTGGACTCTAGTGGTCAACTGACTAGCGTCTTTCCCTTTTCAAATCTCCTACACAAAACTACTGTCCTTAACTCCTACTTTTTACTCCTACTCTTACTCCTACTCCTACCAAAAGAAACGGTTCCTTATTTTGCCGCCCAATTTTGAATACTTGGCGTCAGTGTGTCTATCTTTTACTATTTTTTAGAAAACTCGCCATTTTATAAACCATAACATCTTCATCTTATCAGTGATAATCTTTTTAGTTTTATGACAATGATGCGATAACATTAACAATGTTAAAAAGAATAAAAAATTCAATTATTATTCCCAATACTAAGAAGAATAATAACTAAAAAAAAAAAATAATTAAGACAGAAGCCAAGAACCAACTATTGCGGCAAAAAATATGAAAATGAAAACCAAGGATAAAGCTCTTGAACAGATGAAACAACACTGGCAAGACAAACCTCTGCATGGCCAATATCCAGAACGTGCCAATAAATCCAATGTTGATAAAGTTAATACTCATTGATGGTTAGGGTTAGACTTGGTTGGTCGTGCGACCATAGCAGAAATCGAAATATGATGAAAAATGACATAATAATTAAGCAATATAAATAAATTAAATTTCCCAAGGACTCTAGCTCTCTCCCCACCCCTGTATAACCCTCCCTTTCTCTCCACTTATGTATCTGTCATCGCACTTGCTTTCTCAGTTTTTTATTGTTCCTTTCTAACTAGTTTGTGCTCCTTACTCTTTTCTAATTAATCTTTTTACATTTATGTAGCCCCCTGCACATCAGTGGCGTTTCCGCCTTGCTCGGGGTGAAATGATTAAAAAAAAAAATATATATAAAGTATGTCGTAATAATATTGATACATGAGCGTTATATGAAAACATATTTATTTGCATATAAATTTTTATTTGCCCACCTACTTGATTATAACTACGTAAATACTTATATGCATTTACACCCACATATGAATATATAGAAAAAAATTAAATAAATTATCTACATACACACACATTATATATATATATATATATATATATATATATATATATATATATATAATGGTAGTACAAATTCATTATATAATTTTGCATGTGTTTTTTTCCTTTCTGAATATAAATTATCGAATTGTCGAAATGTTTGATTCATTTTTATGCATGTTTCGGTTCTACTTTTCAGCCAGTTAAGTGCCATATGTGATACACGCTTTGGGCGATCATGTCTCAAAAGAGATATGACTGACTGGTCAGCAGATTTTCTATCCAGCTATTTAAAGTATAGCTGAATGGAGAAGAGACGGATTGTATTAATATTTAATAATTAGTGGGGGATCAATTTATTACTTCATAACTATAGAAAACCGATCCCCCAAGAAGCTTTACTTATGTTTCCAACTATTATCTTCATTCAGTCAGTTAAGTGCCATACGTGATAAACGCTTTGGCCGATCATGTCTCGAAACAGACATGACTGACTGGGCAGACGATTTACTATCCGGCAATTTAAAGTATAGGTGAAAGGAGAAGAGAGGAACTGTGAATCAAGGAATTTAACTATACCTTTTTAACTACAAAATGATAATAATCGACTTCAAAATGTACATTTTCAGGTAAAAATGTTAATCAACTCCAAAATGGATTAATCAACTTCAAAATGGATCAATGATCTTTAAAATTGATTAATCAATTTCAAAATGGATTAATCAACTTCAAATTGGAAAACAACTTCAAAATGAGAAATAATCAACTTCTAATTGTATTAATCAACTTCAAATTGAGAATGAATATAATATTAATAAGTTTAATATTTATTTTGATTTTTACTTAAAAGGGATATGGAAAATATAAACGTTCCTAAGTAAAATATTTAAAAGATTACATCATCTAATTTAATTACAGGGAATTAGAGGGAAGTTAGTGCAAGTCTCAGGGGAAATATTATTAATTGCCTTGGAGATCATCGCTTCTAACTTGCTGAGGCGGAATTATTTAAGTAGTTAAGGATTTCTGGCCATCACCTCTTAAAATCCCAACAATTGAGACTGCCATACATTTTTTTTACGTTGTTTTTTTTTTACGTTATTTTTTTTTTACGTGGGTCATTAAGACTGACCAAACGTTTGCAATGGGATTTAACATCGGACTTTAGGGAGCAAGTCTGAAAATTTGATGTTGCCTAAATTTATTCTCCTCCACAACTTCTTCAATTGAAGTATGGCAAGGAGCGTTATCAGTAACTAAGACAACTCCCCTTTCATAAATTTCATTTGCTTTTCTAAGGCACTCATTGGTCCATTCTTTCGCATCCTCTTTTTTGAAAGAACCTCTTAATTTTATGATGAATTAATCTATTATTACTAATATCAATAACATGGATGTTATTTCCCCTGGATCCGGCCGCGACTGTAGTGTACATATTGCCTTTTTTAGAGCGATCTTCTCTTCTTGAAGTATGAAGATTAAAATTGGTTTCATTCATATAAAGAACTGGTACACTTTGGAACTGAAATTCTAATAAAGCCACTGCGTAATTCTTACGTTTCACCTTATTGACATTATCATTGGCAGTTTCTGGTTAATAATGAACCGCTTTTAAAGTAAAGGCCATGGAGTCCAAGTGCTTTCTTATGTCTTCTTTCGTCACACGAACCTCATACTTTTCGACCAACTTATTTACAATGTTCGTGAAGAGTGACCCTGGGAGAGTTTTCAATTAATTCGGCCATAAAATTCTTATGCTCTTGCGTAATTTTATATTTTCTTGCTCCTTCCCTACAGTCACTCTTATCAGCACCCTGGTCTAACCAACGGTACGCTGTTGGCAGAGGTACACCAATTGTTCTTGCCAGGTCTTTCCCATTTCCTGCTTTGGCATGTGCAATTAAGATCTGGGCCTTTTTTTTCGCCAGTCACAGTTTTCTAGAGGTTAAGTCCTCTTTGGAGCTGTTGTTAATTCTTCTTCAGCCATTTTTTAAGAGGTTTCTCCAGTACCATCATCAATCATCATTTTTGCCCATACGGGACTTTCTCCTTCCTCCTTTTACTGTAGGCTCACCCAATGCTTTCTTGGCCTCTAAGTTGTAATTTACTAAGCGCAGCTTAGATGTGGCACAAGGCCGAAAGTATGGGGCACCCAGTGAGGATCGAACTCACTACTTAATTGCAATAGTTCTAGCGAGACAAGCTTGCTAACCATTACACCACCTCGAGGTGCCCTTGGCCTCTAAGTTGTAATTTACTAAGCGCAGCTTAGATGTGGCACAAGGCCGAAAGTATGGGATACCCAGTGAGGATCGAACTCACTACTTAATTGCAATAGTTCTAGCAAGACAAGCTTGCTAACCATTACACCACCTCGAGGTGCCCCTTGGCCTCTAAGTTGTTTGTATTTTGGGTTTTTCTTTATCTATATAATGAAGAGGAACAGTCAATTTCCTTACTCATGGGGTAAATTAATTAAAAAAAAAACTTTCAATTTACCAAAAAACATCTCAGTTTGAAGTTGTTTATTCTTAATTAGAAGTTGATTGCTTTTAGGTTTTTGACATTTTCTCAATTTGAAGTTGATTAACCCATTTTGAAGTTGATTGATCCAATTTGAAGTTGATTAATCCATTTTGAAGTTGATTGATCCATTTTGAAGGTGATTATTTCTCATTTCGAAGTTGTTTTCTAATTTGAAGTTGATTAATCTATTTTGAATTGATTAATCAATTTTGAAGTTGATTAATCCACTTTGAAGTTGATTAATCCATTTTGGAGTTGATTAATTTTTTTTACCTGAAAATAAGTCCGTTTTGAAGTTGATTATTATCATTTTGAAGTTGAAAAAGTATAGAATTCGAACTCGGCTCCCCGATTTCTCGTTCCAAGCCGATATCCACTGCACCACAATGCATACTTTTAGCCATTGCCAAATATGAATTTATTTTACTTGTAACTGAATGTATACAAGTATTGTTTTGTGTACGTATGTAGAGTTATCGGAATGTTTTATATTCCAAACACGGTCAGCATATTGTAGCCGTGTTCATAGTTGATATTGTTGAGTGCTGGCTTTATCTTTTTTGTTTTCATTAATAATTTTAGCTATTATATTTGAATTATCAACTAGTAAGTTACGGATAGAGTTTGGTAGGTTTCCGTATGTATTTAGATGAGACCTAATAGAGCTATGGCCAGAGAGATGTAACGCGAGTTTTCTTGTTAAACAAGTAGTAGTATATCCAGTGTAAATATTTACTAATTTGAATTGATCAAGAACACAGAAAATGATAAATATACAGGGTGCGATGGATAAATTGCCGACATTTTATATTTTGAATTTCGTGTTGTTTATTTATTTATTTATTTATTTTATCGACTGCGCAGTATATTAGGGTCAGTTGGGCACCGTGTATAAGACAAAAGAGCACCATGACGCAAGTCATTCCACCAGGAATTTGGAAATGGTATGTTGGACTGTTATTTTTGTACTGGGATGCGCAAAGACACCCGGGGACTACCCATTTTTGGAAATTCAGTGTCACTAACGCAAATTGAAATATAATCCCCTAAGGCGGAATTATATAGATAAATAAATAGTGATTTTTTAAAAATCGTTTCATCCAAGCAAGGCTGTACCGCCACTGATGCGTAGAGGGCTACATAAGAGAGGAAAAGTTTAGGCAGGAGGAGAGTAAAGAGAAACACGAACCAGTTACAGCAGGTGTCAGAGAAAGATGAGAACACAGCTGTGAAGACAGTTGCTAAGGTAAAGAGAAAGGAAAATAACAAGATACACAGGGTTATGTAGAAAAACCGAGGGAAGGACTGGAGTCAAGTGGATAAGAGATGGGAATTGATATTGCATTTAAATTCCTTTAGGTTGTAGCTGTCAGGAAAACAAGTATACAGAAGGGAATTCCACAGGCGGGAAGTGCGAGAAAAGAAGCTGGTGGAGTAGAATTGTCGGCTGCATTTGGTTGATTTAACTGTAAAAATGTGGGACCTTGTTGCCAGTCTGGTTGCACGATTAAAATTCTTGTGGAGGGGGAACCAGTTACCTAAGTTCGTCTGTGCAGAAGCCAAGAAAATATTTGTAGAAGAGACAGAGGGAAGCCACATCCTGCCGGTGAGAAAGTGGCTGGAGTCGAGCTGCCAGGTCGGGACCTATCATATTACAGATTCTCCTTTGGAGCCTGTCGAGAACACTGAGATAAATATATAGATCAACAATGCATATTAACCGTCTGTCTTACATATCCAGCATACGTCAAAACGTCTGTCAGTAAATTTGTTCGAGTCACAACTAGGTTACTGCGGAGAAGAGGGAGGTTGATCTAGCATTTTCTAGTTCATTTACCAGTGGCTAAAGATTTCAGTCACTTTTAATCGACACTGTCTATGTCTATAAACGCTCTAGGAAACTTTAAACACAGTAGAACAGGGTTTTGGGGTGTTATGGATCAGGTTAAGGCCCGAAAAGAACAACACGACCACAAGGGTAGAAATAACAAATATATATTAACAAGAAATAACAATACAAAATGTGGAAGGTGTTAGTATGATTGACGTGATCTACTAACAACTCGACCCTCCCTCTCTCTCTCTCACTTTCTCAAGAGAGAGAGAGAGAGAGAGAGAGAGAGAGAGAGAGAGGCGTAGTATACATAGTGTTAGGAAGAGTTAATTCTGGAGTTACAGATAAGGACCCATGACATGGAGAAAATAACAAAATCAAACTCATAAAGAGCTACAAGAGGCAGGAACATGGGGAGAGCCATGATCGCCTTTCGTAACTTCCTACTAGCATTGTACACTCCATTGATGATGTGGCTCTTTTGAAGACTTTGAAATCAATAAACACAATGCCCTCTGCATCCTCAAAAACTAAGTTCATTACTTTTGGAATATTTAAGGCAGGTGAAAAGGGTTCTTTCTATTGTATTAATTGTCTCTTTCTCTGGGTACAGTGGGTATTGAAGAAAGGATAAAAGATGAACGGGATTCATGAAGATAGAAGATGGCAATTAACGTTGCATTTAAATTTTTGGAGATTGTAGCTATCAGGGTATCAAGCAAACGGAAGGGTGTTACACAGGTGAGAATTGACAGAAAAGACTGGGTACAGTGGGTATTGAAGAAAGGATAAAAGATGAACGGGATTCATGAAGATAGAAGATGGCAAATAACGTTGCATTTAAATTTTTGGAGTTTGTAGCTACCAGAAAAGCAAGCAAACGAAAGGGAGTTCTGCAGGTGAGAATTGACAGAAAAGACTGGGTACAGTGGGTAATGAAGAAAGGATAAAAGATGAACGGGATTCATGAAGATAGAAGATGGCAAATAACGTTGCATTTAAATTTTTGGAGTTTGTAGCTACCAGAAAAGCAAGCAAACGAAAGGGAGTTCTGCAGGTGAGAATTGACAGAAAAGACTGGGTACAGTGGGTATTGAAGAAAGGATAAAAGATGAACGGGACTCATGAAGATAGAAGATGGCAACTAACGCTGCATTTAATTATTTGGAGATTGCAGGTATCAGGGAAGCAAGTAAACGGAAGGGAGTTCCACAGTCCAAAAGTCCGAGAAAAGACACTAAGTGGCGGTTATTTTTCACTTATTTCAACCGTAAAATGGTGGAACCTAGATGCCAATCTGGTAGCATCGTTAAATTCTCGTGGACAGTGCAACAGAGAAAAAAGCTCAACAGAGCAGTTACCATGAAAAGATTTATAGAAAAGACAGAGGGAAGCCATGTGACGTCAGTGAGAAAGCAACTGAAGTTGAGATGCCAAGTCAGGACCGATTACATTGCAGATCTTTCTTAGGATTTTGTCAAGAGTCTAGAGATGAATAACCGAAGCACCCAACCAGATATGGCAACAGTATTTAATTCACGGAAGAATGGTGGGTTTATAAATGTGCACGATGGATTTTGACGAAACTTTCTGGTCCGTCACAGAGATCCAACCTTTTAAGTAATAGATGGAGCTATAGGTATGATATATTTATTCCATTCACATCCTTTTGTACAAATGCTGGTGTCCCTCAGAGCTCTATCCTAGGACCGACGCTCTTCCTTATTTTCATAAATGATGTCCCAGACGAGATCAAGAGCCAAGTAGGCATCTACGCAGATGAAACCACAATTTACTCCCGCATCGGTAAGAAATCCGGCGAGGTGGGCAAACATAACCTCGCTGCTGGTCTTGAGAGGGATCTATACTCATTGGGGGAATAGGGGAAGTAGTGGCTTGTAAATTTCAATGCGTCTAAGACCAAGATGTTGTCTGTCAATCATCATAGGCAACCCCTTCTGCCTCCCATAAGCATGAATCAAGCAAGTCTCCCTGAGAGCAATACACTGCGCCTCCTCGGCGTTACCCTATCTTCCGATATCAAATGGAACCATTACATTGAGTCAATAGCTAAATCCACTGCTAGGAAGGTTGGGTCACTGTGTCGGGCCAGGATGTTTTTTTCCTCCTGAATCCATCTTGCATGTATACAAATCAACCATCTGTCCGAGCATGGAACACTGCTGTCATATATGGTCAGGAGCCCCCGCTGTTCATCTCAGTGTTCTCAACAGGCCCCAAAGGAGAATCAGTAATGTGATAGGTACCGACATGGCGGCTTGACTCCAGCCACTTCCCCACCGACGGTATGTGGCTTCCCTCTGTCTGTTCTATAAATATTTTCATGGCTTCTGCTCCGACGAACTTAAGTCACTGGTGCTCTTGCCACATGAGTTTACTCGTGCAACCAGACTGGCAACTGGGTCTCACCCATTTATAGTTAGATCAACTAAATGCAACCACCAATTCTACTCCTACAGCTTCTTTTCTGGCACTTCCCACCTGTGAGTCTCTCTTCCATATTCTTGCTTTTCTAACTGCCACAACCTCCAGGAATTTAAATGCAATGTCAATACCCATCTCTTAACGACTTGACTCCAGTTCTTTCTACATCACCCTGTATATCTTTTCCTTTCTCTCTACCTTAGCAACTGTCATCACACCTGTATTCCCTTCCTTCTCTTGCTCCTTTCTCTGACTCCCACTGTAACTGGTTCGTCTTTTTCTTTACTTTCCTTCTTGTGCTGCCCTGGACAAAATGCCGAAAGGCATCTTGCTTCAGATAGCCAGACAACTCAAATTCGCAAGAATACACAAACGAATTTAATTGAAAAACTAAAGATTTTATTCCTCGAATTAGGTAAAAAATCTGAAAAAAAATGAAGAAAACAAAGATGAGTCCACTGCGACGAAGAAGACAGAAATAAAAGAGAGAAAAGGAAAGGCTAGAAACAGAGAAGGGAGCAAGCGAGAACAAAGAAGAAAAGGAAAGACTAACCACTCCTACCAGCAGCCACGAGGAGGCCTGATATAGCAGTAAAAACGTTTTTTTTAATTTAACAAGGCAACAAATTTGGAAAAGCAGTTCAGCGTTTATATCAAGAAATACGTAATTACAACATTGGACGTGGTAAAGGCCTGACTATGTGGCTGAGCAAATTCTGGACAAAAGAGTCTTTATTTCTTTTCTAAATATCTAGTTTTGGGCTAGAAGAACGAGCAACACAGGGATAAAGAGGCAACAGCTATTCGTTGTGCCACAATAATGCGTTTACAATACAGAGGAGATGAAAAGGTTAAAGAAGAATGCAATAACACACCAAAGTTATGTGAAACGGCGGAGAGGCGACACGTGCGTGTGGATGCGGGGACCAACAAGAAGAATCTGAAGATTCTGCCAAAGGACAATCTCGCTCACGTGGCCTTGTCACGTTGCCGAGAGTAGAGAAAAAACGGTAGGGCGTGATAAAGGACAGGAAATCAAAACAAAAGGAAGCATAGACTATGCTAGAAAGCACAATAATGAATGAGAAGGGAAAACAAAATAAAATAGAACAAAAACAGTAACAAGAAAGACGTCGCAGCGAGACGAGAGGTAAAGGTAAACAAAGAAACAAAAAACGGTGTCCGAAAGAATTTGTCCTTGCTGACGGAAGGTCCGACTTACAAACGTGATACTTCTATCTAATCTTTTTCTCTTATGTGCCCCACTGCGCATCAGTGGCGTTACCGCATTGCTTGGGGTGAAACTACTAAAAAAAAAACAACTTCAGGTTGGATGATAAAGTGAGTCCAAAGAGGCACAGTGTGTTGCTTTCCAGGAGACTCGCATCATCCATTGTGATGCCTGGCAGGAAAGTATGTCTATGGTGGTTGAAGGAGAACAATTTTGTTTTGGAGACCTTCAAATTTACAATCCATTTCTTGCTCCAGTTAACCAATGTTTGTTGGTCTGTTTCAGCCGGGTTTGCTTTGCCAACATTTAAAGTTACGTTTTGTTTTGTGATGTTAACAAATAGTGATTTTTGTTTTTAATATATAGGGTCTTTTGTTTTTTTATCTGTACAATTTTTTAATGAATTTCTTTTCATATTTCTGTAAAATATCGTTTCTTGTGAACCTTTAATTTTTAACGGAACATATATATATATATATATATATATATATATATATATGTGTGTGTGTGTGTGTGTGTGTGTGTGTGTGTAGATATTTGAAGTTTATCACAATGCGTTTAGTATAATAAAGGAAGGGAAAGAAGGTGTTGGGCATTACCTATTTATTATTCATTAATATTTCGAGATCAGAATCTCATCTTCAGAATGGTAGGAGAGCTTGGTTTCAGATTGTCCGCCGCTGAACCGGGATGTTTTTCTATCTATCTATCTATCTATCTATCTATCTATCTATCTATCTATCTATCTATCTATCTATCTATCTCGGTCTCTTCATTATCTATGAATATTTACTATTAATTATTACGTTAGAACATGTGCAAACTACAAACTACTACAAAATAGGACATTAAAAGTACAATGCTTCTTTAGGTAGTTAACAAGGGCATTGTTCCTTCAATGTCGAAAAAATGTTCTATTTTGTAGTAGTTTGTACATGTTCTAACGTAATAATTAATAGTAACGTGATAATTGTAATAATTATATATATATATATTTTTTTTTTTTCTAAACATATGCTGTTAAATATAAGAGACAATGAATGTCTATTATGTTTAATCATGAGCCGTTCTAAACATAGTATTTTGGCTTTAATTTCAGTTTAGGTCCCATCTTTTCTAATTATTCTAATTATTATATGTCAAATCTAGAAAATAAAATAATTAATGACAACAATAAACCCTCTATATATGTAAGATACATAGATGACATCTTTGTTTTAGCTAAGAATATCGATCAAATTACATACCTTATAAACAAATTTGAAAGTCACTCCGTTCTCAAATTTACATTAGAACTTAATATTAATAACAAAATCCCATTCCTTGATGTATTCATTGATTCTAGCACACATAGATTTACTACTTCTCTATATAGGAAACCAACTAGCATAAATTCGTTTCTTTTTAATTATAATAGTGAATGCCCCCAACGATATAAGTTAGCTGTTATAAAAAACTTACTTCAACGCACACAAATGATATCTTCTTCCAAATCTATATTTTATAAAGAATTACACAACATTAAGCAAACACTAGTCAATAATGGATTTCCTAACTCCATTATTGATCAACAAATTAAAATGTATCTCAACAAAATTAACAATAGCTCTAACAATAATGATAATAATAATAATGGTTTACATCAAAATAAACATAACACTATTAACTTATACTATTGCAACCAAATACATAATAATTATAAACAAGATGAAAAAACTCTCAAAAACATAATACGTAGAAATGTTAAACCAGTGGACAGTAATAATCAAATTAAACTCATTATATATTATAAAAAATTAAAAACAATTGACCTCATAGTCTCTAATAACCCTACAAGCACTAAACTAAATTCTCTACAAAAAAACAACGTAGTGTAGCAGTTTACATGCCTATTCAGAGATTGCATCTCTGATAATAATAAAAAACCCAGTACATATATTGGTTTTACTACAACCACGCTCTCCCGTAGACTTACATGTCATCTTTCTGATCAGAGTACTATTAAACAACATTTCTCTGAAAAACATAAACATGTAGGTAATATCAGACAGATTTTGGTCAACAATACGGTGATCCTTACTCATACACACAGTAAGAGGAACCTAGATATTGGAGGCCATGTACATCAAATCTAAACAACCAACACTCAATAAAATCACCTTTAAATCCGGACATAACACATTACATTGCATTTGACTACATGGTTTTGTTGTCATTTCGCGCTATCACGTGGTGTGACGTCATAAAACCGCATTGCAAATTTGAGAACTGCGTTTATTATTTTTGGTAACTATTGCCGTTGCCAAGCGGAGTTTTATGTCAACACAAAATTAAATCGTCGGTGATGGTGGATGTTATTGAATTACAAATTAATTAAAAAAACTTGAAAATTAAAAGCAAATTAATAAAAAAATTATCCAAATGTTGGAGAATTTTTGTCTTTATTTTCAACTGAAATTCAAGCCAAAATACGACGTTTAGAACGGCTCATGATTAAACATAATAAACATTCATTGTCTCATATTTAACAGCATATGTTTAGAAAATTATTTGCTGCCTCGATACACTATATATATATATATATATATATATATATATATATATGGTGTATTGGTAGGTATTAGGAGGCTATCACAATGCGTTTAGTATAATAAAAGAAGGTAAAGAATATGTTGGGTATTACTTATTTATTATTCATTAATATTGCGAGATCAGAATCTCATCTTCAGAATGAGAGGAGAGCTTGATTTCACGTCCGTCCGCTGGTGGACAGTGCCTTTAAACGAATGGTCCTCTTTCGCTGCTATTGCCGTCGTTAATTGTAGTAAGTATGTGTGTGTGTGTGTGTGTGTGTGTGTGTGTGTGTGTGTGTGTGTGCGCGTGCGCGCGTAAGTGTGTTAGTGCATGTATGTGTGTGTGTGTGTTCATGGTTTATATAAGTGTGCGCTATTGTAGGATTTGGCTTTTTTCGCATTATTGTTAAAGTGATAGCGGGCGCTGTTTTACGATTTGGTGATATATCTGTCTATTTTAATTTATGGTTTAATATGTACGCGTTGGCCGGTGGCAGGATTTGGCATTTCCGCATCTCTATCAGAATGGTAGTAGACGCTGTTTTACGGCCTGATGTTATGTCTATCTGCTTTAATTAGAGGCGTGTTTATTGCTACATTTTTTTCTCTCTCTGGTATTCGTTCTCGTGTGTGTGTGCGTTAGTGTGTTATGTGTATGTGTTTATGTGCGTATACTTCTTGTATTTTTTCAACTTCTGTGTTCATTTTATATATTACTAGCAGTATAGCCCGGCGTTGCTCGGGTATAATGAAAGCTTTAAAACTAATCCGTGGTCATGGAGCTCAGACTCTTTCGACGTTGGCACGAAAGACTAAAAAGCAATAGTTGTTTCCAGTTAAAGCGAAACCGTAGACTGAAAGAAAAATGAATGGATGTAAGTCAAATTTTGATTTCCTGGTATCGATATCAAATAAGTTTTTTTCGTCGTAAACTGAATTTTGAAGGCTAAATAAGTCCTCTGAGTAAATGGTATCATGGTTGAGACTAAGAACTACAATTATACCTACTTAGAGCCAAACGTGAAGCAAAAAACTAAAATAAAAGGGCTGAAAAAAATACAGACATACAGGCAGATAAACAGACACACACACAAACATCTTGCCTTATATATATATATATATATATATATTATCGATTTTCTGCACTGTTATAAGAACTGCAACCTTGAAACTTCTAAATATCGTTTCTTATGTCTTTGTCTATAAGTGTATGAAATTTGATTAAAATCGGACCACTCCATGAATAACCTGATTTTTTCGATTATCGATTTTCGATATTTATCGGGGGTACCTCGACACAAAACCTAGCTAAAAACTCTCGCAGACGCTTATAGCACAACTGTGTAAATTTTCAAGAAAATCGGTTCAGCCGTTTCGGAGTATATAGGTAACGGGGACACACACACACACACACACACACACACACACACACACACACACACACACACACACACACAGAGAGAGAGAAAGTTCCATTATAAATAAGTTTAGATTTAGATTTGATATCACTACAAAAGTAGCCATTTTGTTTTTACACTGTCAGTGTCTTACCAAGTGATATGCTTTATTTCCAGTTGGATAGTTTTAAAAGGTTCAAGACTAGCCAAATCCCCTCAATCAGGGAGTTATTGTTGCATAAAAAGAGTGAACCAATCAAAACTAATTAATTTCTAATTTGAATAATATGTAAACGAACTCTCTATATATTTTAATGGGGCATTAATATTAATATTTGATTAAAATAGAGATCAGCATTATTAATCGGCTATTAGATTCACTTTATTTTTATTACAAATTTTAAATTCCAAGTTTAACAAAGCATTAGATTTAGCTTATTTCAAAGTTATTTTGAAATTAAACGAGTAAAAGACGTGGATTAAGGGGGTTTGGTTAGTCTTGAACCTTTTAAAGCTCTCTAACTTAAAATAAACTTCATCACTTGATAAAACACAGTTAGTGTCGAAACAAAATGGCTATTTTTGTAGGGATATTATAATATATTTAAGTTATAATATATATATATAAATTAAAATTAATTTTCAAAATTCAAAATTCATATATATATATAAATTAAAATAAATTTTCAAAATTCAAAAATGAAATCCTTAATTAGGATCAAGTTCTTGGAATTTACCTTCCTACTTTTCCGTTTCGGATTAAAGTAATTTAATAATAATAATAATAATAATATATATATATATATATATATATATATATAGAGGGAGAGAGAGAGAGAGAGAGAGAAAGTCAGTCAATCAGTCAGTCAGTTAAGTGCCATACGTGATACACGCTTGGGCGATAATGCCTCGAAAGAGATATGACTGACTGGGCAGAAGATTAGCCCGCAGTAGGTTGCCATTGCTTTCTGCGGTAGACTGGTTGCCGACCAAGGCTATAGAACCCAACCTGTCCTGTTATTTAACCCATAACTGGAAGGAATAGACGGATTAATACCTTTCCCTAGGGTATATGCGCGTAAGTGAATGCAATGAATTCGGCTGGAATTCGAAATCGGCTCCAAGGATTTCTCGTTCCGAGCCGATATCCAATGTACCACAAATTTTGAGGTTATTTATATAATTATATTTAATAATACAGTTCTTCTTCTACTTCTATGTGCTGTGTTTCATCAGGACGTAGGCGGACATGGCCCTTCACATCTTCCTATTCCTAGTAGCTCTTAACACGCATTCTCTTGTTACTCCTTCCAAACCCCGCTGAGATCTATTTGCTCAAACTTCTTCTTTTTCATGTGCCATGTCCCTTCAGGATGTAGGCGATCATGGACTTCCTCTTGGTATCTCTCCCAGATTCCACTCTGCCACCCATTTGCTCAGGCCTATCCAGTATGTCTCGTGCTGCTTTCTCTAGTCTTCCTTTCCCTCTATCCGCCCTGTGATTATTAACTTCTCCAGGCCCTCCTTTCTCATCCCATGTCCCAGAAACCTCATTTGTCTCTTTCTTTATATTAAGTATGTTTTCTCCTCGTTTCCATCCTCTCCAACACCCACGTGCTCAGTCCATGATATCCTCAGCATCCTTCTGTAGAACAACATTTCTGCTGCCTAATGCCTCTCCTTCATCCTTGATGAGATCGTCCAACATTCACTGCCATACAGAAGGACAGATATCACATAGCAATCCAGAATTCTCTTCTTTGTTTCCAATGAGATTTTCCTGCCTTTTAGTACTCTGGTTATATTTTGAAATGCGTCTTTGACTATGCTAATGCGTCTTTGGATCACAACATCGAACTTCACATCCTCTGTCAGTGCACTTCCTAGGTATTTAAATTATATTTTTACTTGTTTCATTTTAGAAACGCTTAACTATCACAACAGACCTCAAGTGGAATCACTATATAGAATCCATAGCTAAATCCGCTGCCAAGAAAGTCGGTTCTCTGTGTAGGGCCAGGAACTTTTTCCCGTCTAAAACAATCCTGCACATATATAAATCTGTCATCCGCTCGAGCATTGAATATTACTGCCATATCTGGTCGGGTGCTCCTGCTATCCACCTAGGGGTCCTTGACAAAATTCAACAGAGAATCTGTAATGTGATTGATCCCGACTTGGCAGCTCGGATAGAGTCACTTTCTCGCCGGCGCAGTGTGACTTCCCTGTGTCTCTTCTACAATTATTTTCACGGCTTCTGCACCGATGAACATTGCTCACTGGTGTTCCCTATATATAAATTTACCCAAGTTACAAGGTTAGCAAATAGGTCCCACCCTTTTACTGTGAATCCAGTAAATTGTAAATGCAAATTCTACTCCAACAGCTTCTTTTCTCGCACTTCCCGCCTGTGGAATTCCCTTCAATTTACTTGTTCTCCCAACAGCTACAATCACTAAGAATTTAAATGTAAAGTCAATCGTCATCTCTTATCTCATGAACTTGTATCCTATCTCTCATTCTCTCCACTCCACTCTCATCATTATTCTCATCCTTCTCTTACCCACTTCCTAACACCCCCTATAACCTGTCACTCTTTCTCATAACTTTCCTTCTATGTAACCCCCTGCAAAACAGTGACAATAAAATGACTTGCTTGGGGCGATATGATTATAAAAAAAGATAGATAGATAGATAGATAGATAGATAGATAGATAGAACCTCCAATAATTTAAATGTAAAGTCAATAGTCATCTCCTATCTCACTAACTTGCATCTTCTCTCTCATGCTCTTTTCTCCGTCTAGTCCACTCTCATCATTATTCTCATCCTTCTCTTACCTACTTCCTGACACCCCCTATAACCTGTCACTCTTTCTCATAGGGTCAATAGACACCTCCTATCACACTAACTTCCAATTATTCTCCCAACACTCTCATCTACCCAACCCTCATTCTCGGTATTCTTACCCGCCTATCACCCACCCTCTGATATTTCCTGTATTTAACCATCCTTTCTCCACTCTATGTAGCCCCGTGCGCAGTAGTGGCAGTGAAATGCCTTGCTCGGGGTGAAACGCTTATAAAAAAAAAGTAACCCCCTGCAAAACAGTGGCAGTAAAATGCCTTGTTTGGGGCGATATGATTATAAAAAAATATAAAATAAAAAATATTCTCTGACCTGTAGTTTGAATTTTTGGTTTTCTTTTTGCTGATGATCATACATTCATTTTTCTTGAAGTTTATGCTTCGTCCTTTCTTCTCGCTTTTTCTTACTACCTTCTGTAGGAGGTTCTGCATTCTCCTTTCCGTGACTGCTATCAGCACTGTGTCATCTGCGTACTTTACATTGTTGAGATTTCGGCCGCCAATGACAAATCCTGGCATGGGTTTTATTTCTCTTAGAATTGTTTCACGGTATCATTTGAACAGATCCATTGAGAAAACATTCTTGTTTTACGCCCCTTTCTATTTTTGTATACCCACTGAATTCACTTTCTATCCGTACGCAAGTCGTTTGCTGCCAATATATATTCTTGATTAGCGTAACGTCTTTTCCGAAAATGTCACGTCTTTGTAGCGTATTTTGTCAAATGCCTTTGTGTTGTCTATAAAGCACAGAAATAGGACCTGCGTTTCGATTGCTCTTTTAGATAGCATTCTGGGCATAAATATCGCATTCCTTGTTCCGGTATCTTTAACCACACTGTTCTCGTTTCTCTAAGCCAAATTCTGCTGGGCGCTCTGTTTATCAGAATCCGAATTATGAATTCTGTGGCTCATTAAGCTGATTGTTCAGTGGAGTTCACATTCCTTTTTATCTGGCTTCTTAGGCAGTGCTATGAAAATTGATCTGCTTAGGCCCTCCGGTATATTGCCGCTGTTGTAGATTTCGTTTTTTATTTCTGTGAGCCAGTCTATACCAAATTCTTCTAAGGGTGTCAATATCTCTATGACAATTTCATTGGGTTCTGCTGCTTTATTTCTGTTCAATTTAGACATTGCCGATTCCACTTCGGTTTTTATATTTCTAGTCCAACCGTGTTTTTATGTATTGTTGGTTGCTCTCACTTGTGGAAGAGATCAACAATCTACTCATCCCATCTCTGAAATATTTTTTCTTTTTCTAGTATGAGTTTACCGTCCTTTTATACATCTTGTTGCTGAGCAGGTCTTTTGCCCTGTGTTACGTGTTAAGTGTAACAAAAGAAAAAAAATGATTGACTCAGAGTTAAAAATCACATGCAAATATTTAATTTACGATAAACACAAAATTATATATATATATATATATATATATCTATATATATATATATATATATATATATATACAAAATTTAGAATTTTTTGCATTCAAATCAGAAAACATTACTACTGGCAGAGTGACAGGTAAGTGTTACGAAAAGGAAGGAAGGTGTCAAATATCTTTACCCCGTTAAGATAGCGAAGAAGTTTAAGTGCTATACTTTTAGGAAATTCCCAAATGTGCATATAAAGAATAATTATTAGTTTGGTCAATGAAAGTGTCAAAAATATGTATTTACCCTTTTAGTTCCATGAGGTTCTCTTTCAGGTTTTAGTTGGTCGGCAACTTTTCTTAGAGATTTTTTCGTCTGGATGCACAGATCCACAAATCGGGCCGGAGTTGATAATGTCAGCAAATCCTGTTAACAACTAACTACTCTCTTCCCCAAACCTATTTTTATAGAAGCTAACACCTAGTTTGCATATTTCTAGAACATTTCGAATTCTCTCGATTTTACTGGAACATTCTGGCATCTTCCGAAACTTTCTATTCCTAATTTCTCTATTTTACGAGTACTTCATAAATTAAAATTTTTCTGTAATAACAAGTAGGACTCAATAGAATCCCTTACTACAACTTTTTAAACATTATTATTATTATTATTATTATTATTATTATTATTATTATTATTTATATATATAAATGCATCCTTGTAACATCCTGTTAGTTCCTTTATTTTTTTTATGCATTATTTGTCATGCTCAGTCTCTCTACTTCGGTACATTTGTCACTGAGCTATCTTTCTTTAGCCTGTTTGCATTTTCTCCTTATTATCGTGTGTATTTTCTTGTATTCCGTTCCATATCTTGGCCTCGTTTTCTGTCTCTTTTGCATCAGGTCAAAAATCTCTTCTGTCATTTACTCAATTTTCTTCTGACATGCTTTTTCCTTTGGGATGATGTCGTTCGCCGATGTCACTAAAGCCAATCTTAGTGTGTCCCAGTTGGAGCTTTCGTTTTCAATCTGTCCTTCGTATTTCGTTTTTCACATTTCGGCTGTTGTACGCCCCAACCCTCTTCAGATTACTGAAATTTTGAACCCTTCGAATAGATTGTCCTCTTTCAATGAGTCCCGTCACTTCCGGAATATCGGCTGAGAAAGGCATGAAACCCTCTTCATCCTTGTCTATCTCTCATGAATTAAGTATAATATTACCGTTGTCATCGGTCTGTAGAAATCGACTCCCAAGAGGATGTTTCCGAAGTTAATACAATCTTAATCTGTTTAAATCTAGGATTAACCGTTATCTTTTTCATCTATCCGCAAAAACCACATCGTAAACTGTAACCTATCTTGAGTGGCTCTCTGGCCTTGTACAGGGTGAACCTTAATTTAAAAAATATAAACACGGTCTAGAGAGTTCGTCTTGTGTGCGAATAGTCGTTACGCCACCCGTACCAGGTGGTAGAACAAAAAAGGAATGTGTGACATCATTTAAATGCCACCTTTGATTTTATCAAGTAATAAATAATATCATTTTTAATTGCAAACCACCTACAAGAAAACTAAACATACCCACCCATCGCAATGTTCACTGACGGTCCGCACTTATTGAAGTTTTTTTTAAATGATATTAAAATAAATTGAAAATTGTTAATTTGCTTTCAAGAATTCTGAATGCTCAAGAATCGGTTGTGCAGCCTGATATAACTTGTCTACAATTTAGACGAGACCAAACCTCAAATGATGCGCTGAAAAAGTTTCGTCAGAACGAGACTTTCATACGGATGTCATATATGACGTGGGCATCTCGAAGTGGTGTAATGGTTAACAAGCTTGTATTGCTCGATCAATTTTGGTTGAATAGTGAGTTCGATTATCACTGGGTGACACAAATATTCAGTGTTGTGTTACATTCAAGCGCCAAACTAGTATAGAAATATCTAAACTGTCAGTTGCATTCTAAGGTCAATGGTTAAAAAAAAAGCTTTGAGCAAGTAGGGCTTGAGTGTCTTTGCGAAGTGGAAAAATTTTAGTTTACGAGTGACGCTTTTCAACCTTTTACGACTTCATCAGACTTAAGCGATATTTACGTTGATGCGACTAAACATTTTTTTATAATCATATCGCCCCAAGCAAGGCATTTTACTGCCACTGATTTTTAGGGGGTTACATAGGAAGAAAATTATGAGAATGAGTGACAGGTGGGTGTCAGGAAGTGCGTAAGAGAAGGATGAGAATACTGATGAGAGTGGAGTGGACGGAGAAGGGAGCATGAGAGAGAGTATGCAGGTTAGTGAGATTAGAGATGACTATTGACTTTACATTTAAATTCTTGGAGATTGTAGCGAAAGAGACATGATCGTAAACATGGCAATAAAGATGAGGACAACAATCCGAACAATGTTCTTTCTTATTAACATGGCAGTCCCTGCAGATTGTCATGTAACTTTTCAGATTAAAAAAAAAATCAATATAGAAGAATATTGAAGCAGAAATCTAAAATATATGGTACATAATAATTCATGAACAATTACAGTCTTATTTGGATCCCTTGAATTAATTAGAAAAGGTTCCGATAGACTCATTGAAGGGATTCCCGGTAGCCCATGCCTTGAAGAAATAATAATAAAAAAAAAAATGTATTCACATACAGCTCACACATTGCTTTATGTATATAAAGAGCTTTATGTATGTAAAATGTTTGTAATCTCAGCTTAATGTTTTTTTTTTTACAAAAGTGGAATATATCAATTAACCATTTCTGTTTGAAACCAGGAAGGAAATGTACGTACAATATAAATCAAAAGAAATAATAATACATAAATAAATAGATAAATAATTAAATGTAATAAAATGTTTCCTTTACTTTCTTTCTACTCAACATTTAGGTGCATTACATCCGGTATTTAAGAGTGTTGATTGTAAAAATATTTTAAAATGTTTTTACAATCATGTCTCTTGGGTGGGTGTGATTCTGCGACACTCAACGACAGGTATATATTATTATTATTATTATTATTATTATTATTATTATTATTATTATTATTATTATTATTATTATTGCTCTATTTTCTGATATCAAGCAAGACTGATGCAAGTTTTCTTGAGAAGAACGCACTGAGCCTCCTTGGCTCAACTCACACACCCTGAAGATAATTCATGTGAGTCGAAACTTTTATCTACACTAATTTATCCGCATAAAACATTGTAAATATTAATGCCTCTAAAACAAAAATTGCTCTCTTTTAACCATCAGAGAGAAACTTTCCTGCCAGCCATCAGCGTGACTGATGCAAATCTTCTTGAGAGGAACACACTGCGCCTCCTTGGCCCCACTCACACACCCTGAAAATACTTCATGTGAGTAGAAACTTCGGTCTACACTAATTTATCCGCAGATAACATTGTAAATGTTAATGCCGCCAAAATAAAAAATGCTCTCCTTTAGCCATTAGAAAGAAAATTTCGTGCTAGTCATCAGCATGGCTGATGCAACTCTTCTTGAGAGGAACACACTGCGCCTCTTGGCTACACTTACACACCATGAAAATATTTCATGTGAGTCGAAACTTCAGTCTACACTAATTTATCCGCATAAATCATTGTAAATGTTAATGCTGCCAAAACAAAAAACTGCCCTCCTTTAACCATTAGAGAAACTTTCGTGCCAGCCATCAGCATGAGAGATGCAAGTCTTCTTGAGAGGAACACGCTGCGCCTCTTGGCTCCACTTACACACCCTGAAAATACTTCATGTGAGTCGAAACTTCGGTCTACACTAATTTATCCGCATAAAACATTGTAAATGTTAATGCCGCCAAAACACAAACTGCTGTCCTTTAACCATTAGAGAGAAACTTTCGTGCCAGCCATCAGCCTGGCTGATGCAAGTCTTCTTGAGAGGACACACTACGCCTCTTGGCTCCATTTACACACCTTGAAAATACTTCATGTGAGTCGAAACTTCGGTCTACACTAATTTATCCGCAGAAAACATTGTAAATTTTAATGTCTCCAAAACAAAAACTGCTCTTCTTTAACCACCAGAGAGAAACTTTCCTGACAGCCATCAGCATGACTGATGCAAGTCTTCTTAAGAGGAACACACTGAGCCTCCTTTGTCTTATATTTTCAACCGGACTGAAGTGGAACCAATATAGTGAATCACTTTCTCAGCGAAGTGCCATAGCTTCTCTCTGCTTTTCTACAAATATTTTCATTGCAAATAATCTAGCAAGCTTTATTCCTGATGGCCAGTCGACGTGACTTGAAGCGGAGTACTAGATTTCCATCGGCCTACAACTTTTTTCGATTGAAATAGTTAAATGAAGCCATCACTTCTACTCGAACGTTTATTTTCTCGCATATCTCGATTGTAGAACTCTCTTTCGTTTACTTCTCTGTTAGCTACAATCTCCAAAAAATTAAATACAGCGTCAACTGCCATCTTCTCCCTTCTTGAATCCCGTTCATCTTTTATCCTTTCTTCAATAGCCACTGTACCCAGTCTTTTCTCTCACTGCAACACCCTGCACACTAGAAAAAATGAGCGTAAAGTTCTACTGAACTTGAGAAAACTACATGAATTGAATTTAAGCATGCTGCTAGAGTGGCGTTTAGGTCCCATCCTTTTTACCGTTTTACCGACACTTCTACTCGAACAGTTTCTTTTCTTACACTTCTCACCTAGGGAAAAATGATTAAAAAAATTTAAAAGGATCGCTTACAGCTTCTGGACTTGAGAAAACAGTTTTCCTGAAATTTTGTTTCATCGGAAAGATTTATGAATTTAAATCGAACACATTACTGGCTGTTCAGCTAATGAATGCTAAAAATGTTTCCTTGTAAGGAAACGACTAATATTACCATTATTATTAATTTCTTGACAAAATACAGCGGAGAATCTGTAATGTGATCGACTGACCGGCTGCAGCCACTCTCTCACCGGCGTGACGTGGCTTCCCTCTGCCTCTTCTATAAGTACTTTCACGGCTTCTGCTCGGATGAACTTAAATCACTGGTGCCCCCAAGGTGTGAATTTGCACGAGATACTAGATTGGCGGCTAGGTCCCACCCTTTTACATTGAAACCGACGAAATGTAACCGCAATTTCTACTCCAACAGCTTCTTTTCTCGCACTTCCCGCCTGTGGAATTCCCTTCCGCATGCTTGCTTCCTCGACGGCTACAACCTCCAGGAGTTTAAATGTAAGGTCAATAGACACCTCCTAACACACTAACTCGCACCCATTCTCTCCAACTCTCTCCCTATGTACCTCCTAACTCATCCATCACCCTCCCTCTGACATTTCCTATACCCAATCGCTCTATGTAACCCCCTGCGCTATAGTGGCAGTGGATTGCCTTGCTTGGGGTGATATGATTGAAAAAAACAATAAACAAAAGAAGATATTTGAATAGGGTCAGTGCCCTGTTAAACTTCTTACCTTCATTCTCAAGGGGAAATGAAATCTGCATTAATCTTTATCGTTTTATTGAATAGGGTGGGGTTTCATGGCCTCCATCATTGATAAATAGCGAACGTTTGGTTTATGTTCACTATCTGTAACATTAGAGCAACTAGTCCTTTCTACTCCCAAAGCTACTCTTACTCATTGGTAATAAAAATATTTTTCTAGGTCATACAATTCTATTAGAATTGTTTTGAAACTGTCAAAATTTCACGAATTTAGAAACAAAATTAAGTTTTACAAGCAACTTTAAATATTTGAAAGGTAGGCTGGGTTTTATATGCAACGCTGAGGAATCTGGTCGTCTAATATCTGTCCAGATGCAATAACCTAAAATCTTTCTAGAATATTTTTTAATTAAACTACAGAGCATCATCTAAAGTGGTACACTGGCGGCACTAAAGTCCACAGGAGAAGTATAAAGTGTTAAAACAACACATTTACTCAAATTTCACTGTGCTATTTTAGGTCGTATGTTCGAAATGGGGTATCAGTTTAGCTAATCTTTATCACTTAAATAAGATATCATTTACTACAATAAAGTCACGGTAGACTGACATATATATATATATATATATATATATATATATATATATATATATATATAAAGTATCTAGTAAGGTAATGCCTGGCGAGATTGTTTTTCTTGTATATTTGAAACTCAATCCGTGTTTTTGGTTTCAGGTCAAATTTTAACACAAATTTGATCGCGATAAACAGAATCCTTCAACCTTTCCTTTGAAAAATCATCAGTACATATGTTTTTAGTTGAGCCGGAGATCATTATTCAGGACTTCAGTCTCTTACCTACCACCGTAGCTTCCCTGTGCTTTTTTAAAAAAATCCATTCATGGTAATTCTCCTGAAAAAGTTTCATCTATGTACCAAAATTGAATACTGCTGCCATGGTCGGGTGCCCCTGCTGTTCTTCTCGGGCTTCTCGATAAGGTTCAGAGGAGGGTCTGTAATGTGATAGATACCGACTTGGCAGACCGCCTGCAGTCTCTCTCCCACCGGCGAGACGTGGCTTCCCTGTGTCTATTCTATAAATACTTTCACGGCTTCTGCTCCGATGAACTTAGATCACTGGTGCCCCCTAAATACGAATTTGCACGAGATACTAGATTAGCAACTAGATCCCACCCTTTTACAGTGAAACCGATAAAATGCAGCCGTAACTTCTACTCCGACAGTTTCTTTCCTCGCACTTCCCGACTGTGGAATTCTCTTCCAAACGATTGCTTCCCCGACAGCTACAATCTCCAGGAGTTTAAATGTAAGGTCAATACACACCTCCTAACACACTAACCTGCTCCCATTCTATCAAGCACTCTTCTCATCTGCCCGACCCTCATCCTCGCTATCCTTACTCATCTGTCACCTTTCTCCTGACATTCCCTATGTCTATCCACTCCTTTCTCTTTACCTTCCCCTATGTAGCCCCATGCGCAATAGTGGCAGTGGAATGCCTTGCTTGGGGTGAGATGATTAAAAAACAAAAAACAAAAAAAAACTTATAAGTCAAACATTCGTCCTTGCTTTGAATAGTACTAGTATATCAGGTCTGGTGCTCTTGCTACACATTTAGAGATTCTAAATAAAATAATAAAAAAGAATCTGCAATATTATTGGTCTTGACGTGACATTTCGGATTCAGTTAATTTCCCACTTTTGTAACTAAGCTTCTTGTGCCTTTTATATAAATACTTTGATAGTAATTGTTCCGATGAACCTTCCTCTATGGTACTTAGACATTATGAATTTAAGTGCAGTACTAGATTGGCGGCAAGGTCTCATCATTTTAAATTTAAAATGGCTAGATGCAACCTTTCTGATTTATAAGCCTGACCTGGCATCCCAGCTTCAATCACTTTCCCACTAATGTAATGTAGCTTCCCTGGGTCTTTTCTATAAGTACTTTCATGGCAATTGTTCTGATGAACTTTCCTCTATGGTACTTAGACTTTATGAATTTAAGCGCAGTACTCGATTGGCGGCAAGGTCTCATTATTTTACAATTGAAATGGCTAGATGCAACCTTTCTGATTTATAAGCCTGACCTGGCATTCCAGCTTCAATCACTTTCCCACTATTGTAATATAGCTTCCCTGGGTCTTTTCTATAAATACTTTCATGGTAATTGTTCTAATGAACTTTCTTCTGAGATGGTTAGACTTTATGAATTTAAGTGCAATGCGCTTTGTGGTGCAGTTGATATCAACTCGGAACGAGAAATCTGGGAGCCGAGTTCGAATTCCATTTGAATTCATTGCATTCACTTACGCGCAAATACCATTGAAAAAGGTATTAATCAGTTTCTTCCTTTCAGTTATGGGTTAAATAACAAGACAGATTGGTTTCTATAGCCCTGGCTGGTAACCAGTTTACTGCAGAAAGCATTGGCAACCTACTGCGGAATAATCTTCTGCTCAGTAAGTCATGTCTCTTTCAAGACATGATCGCCCAAGCGTATATCACGTATGGCACTTAACTAACTGACTAGATTTGCAACAAGGTCTCATCATTTTACAATAGAAAATGCTCCATATAACCGTAAGTCCTATGTTTAAGTTTTCTTCTTTCGCTTTTCTCACATGCGAAATTCTCTTCCTGTTTCTTGCTTCCTAGTCAACTTTGACTTTTAAAAATTTAAATGCAATGTTCTTTTATTGTTCTCTCTCCTTAATTATGTTTTCTTTTTCTCATATTATTATAAGTCCTATGCTAACAGTTTCTTCTCTTGCTTGCGGAACTCTCTTCCATCTTCTTGCTTTCCAGTCAATTTTGATCTTCAAAAATTTAAATTCAAAGTCGATCGTAATCTGTCTTCTTAATTCCTCTTCTTTTATTGTTCTCTCTCCTTAATTATGTTTTCTTCTTCTCATATTATACGTCCTATGCTAACAGTTTCTTCTCTCACTTGTGGAACTCTCTTCCGGCTTCTTGCTTTCCACTCAACATTGATCTTTAAAAATTTAGATGCAATGTTAATCGTTATCTTCTGTCTTCTTAATTCCTCTTCTTTTATTGTTCTCTCTCCTTAATTATGTTTTCTTCTTCTCATATTATTATAAGTCTTATGCTAACAGTTGCTTCTCTCGCTTGTAAAACTCTCTTCTTGCTTCTTGCTTTCCACTTAACATTGATCTTTTAAAATTTAAATGCAATGTCAATTGTTATCTTCTGTCTTCGTAATTCTAGTTCTTTTATTGTGCTCTCTTCTTAATAGCAGTTTTTCTCATATTCTTTAATACTAAGTAACAGCTTGCGTCTTATTGGCTTTATTGCGTTGCTTGGGGTGAAATGGTTACAAACAAACAATGCCAATGGTAAATATTGCATCGCATTAGTTTTAGTTCTATTGCTTTTTCGAATGTTGCAATTATAAAATTCTTCTTGTAAATAAAGAAACTAATAAATGTTTATTATTTTTATTGACAATTCTCAAGAACACAAAAATAAAGAAATTTATTTTTGTTATGTCGTGAGTAAGAATAAATAACTCAACAACAGGAATAGGTTAATTGTTGTATTCCGTGAAGACAGTATTTACAAAGGTTATTAGTATAAAATACAAGAATAGAGGTTAATCGTCTCAACCGTCATAAGACGTAGTATGAGCAATCTGTACTTCCGGGTCGTCACCGGAAGTCTACGACTGACTTGTCGATCTGCTGCTCAGCACACTCTATATTTAGTTGTCCCTCCCAGTAAGGGCAACATGTGACACATGGTCAGTTATAACTGGGATTTCCGGGCTATATGGCCCGGCCAAAAAATGTCTGTCTATTTTTGCCCAGTCGTGCCTCTACCCTTCGGCGGAACAACGACTGGGTTATAGCTCTCTGCTCGGAAGCAGAGAGCGCCCTCCACCCGAGGCAGAGAGCCGACAGTGTCGTAGAGAGTACTGCTGCTCGGCACACTCTCCTACGTAGATGCCACCATTACTTTACATAGTAATGGAATAGTCCATTGTAGCCGAATAGGTGCGGGCGTCCTAACAATTTTCAGCGTGTGTTTAGGATTTATTAGAATTCTAGTTACTGATGCCATTTTTATTTAAGCACATTCGCTCTTCCGTAGTGCTTATCTAAACTTATTTATAAATGGAACTTTGTCTGTGTGTGTATGTGTGTGTGTGTGATACACTCATAGACAAAGACATAAGAAACGAAATTCAGAAGTTTCAAGGTTGCAGTTATTACAATAGTGCAGAAAATCGATAATACATATATATAAAAGACAAGATACCGGGTCTGATCAAAATCAGTTTTTCAGCCTTTTTATTTTAGTTTTTGCTTCGGGTTAGGCTCTAAGTAGGTATAATTGTAGTTCTTAGTCTCAGCCATGATACCATTTACTCAGATGACTTATTTAGCCTTCAATATTCAGTTTACGACGAAAAATATAATTTGATATCGATACCAGGAAATCAAAATTTGACTTATATCCATTCATTTTTCTTTCAGTCTACGGTTTCGCTTTAACTGGAAACAACTATTGCTTTTCAGTCTTTCGTGCCAACGTCCAAAGAGTCTGAGCTCCAGGACCATGGATTAATTTTAATGTTTTCATTACACCCAAGCAACGCCGGGCTATACTGCTAGTTTATTATATTAATATTAGCTTTACCACTAGTCCTCTTTATGCATCTGATCTTGATTTACGTTTTTTATAAGTTCACTTGAGTTTAGGATTTTTATACGGTTCAGTGATTTCGATAAACAAATCCCCCTCATGTTGAAATACTTGAACCTTGCTTTGCTGTCATATGAAACTGTATTTAGATTTTTGTTTTTGTTTTTTTGCTCTACTTATTATGTCATCCTCTATAGAATTTCTTTTCTGATTCATGTTTTGGTCGCTTTTGTTCTCGGGTTGTTTGTTATTAAAGTTATTTTCTTACGCTTGTCTACACTAACAACAAACTTCGCATATTCTACTTAAGAAATGGAGGCGGGAATGACGTAAGTTTTTTCGTAGACAACGACGCATTTAGTCTCTTAAGCTATAAAAATTCACACCCGAAGACTAAAAAGAAAAACAAAAACAAAAAATCAACAAAAATAAGCACATTTATTCATAGAGAACCCGACGATTAATTCGATATTTAACCCCTTCGTTCTAAACAGTATATTAAGCAAGTATCAGCAAGTTTTTCTTTCTTATTCACCGATATATATATATATATATATATATATCACCTTCGAATGAGAAATCGGAGAGCCGAGTTCGAATTCCAGTCAAATTCATTTCAGTCACTTATGCACAAGTAACTTTGAGAAAGGCATTAATCCTTCTCTTCTCTCTCCGGCTGTGGGTTAAATAGAAGGACAGACTGAGTAGCCTTGATTGGCAATCAGTCTACCGCAGAAAGTAATGGCAGCTACTGCGGTAAAATCTTCTGTGTAAACAGTCATAGATCGAAAAAGACATGATCGCCCAAGCGTATATTACGTATGGGTTGATTAGCAGGATAGATTGGGTTCTCTAACGTTGCTTGGTAACCAGTCTACCGCAGAAAGAAATAGCAAACTGCTACAGGAAAATCTTTTGCCTAGTCAGTCATGTCTCTTTTGAGACATGATTGGCCGAGCGTTTATCACGTATAGGTTGAATATCAGCACTGATTAGGTTTGACCTTGGTTGGCAACTAGTCTACTGCAGAAATAAATGGCAACCTGTGCGGGAAAATCTTCTGCTTAGTTAGTCATGGATCGAAAGAGACATGATCGCCCGAGCGTTTATCACGTATAGGTTGAATAGCAGGACAGATTGGGTTATATAGCCGTGGTTGGCAACTAGTCTACCGCAGAAAGAAATAGCAAACTGCTGCGGGAATATCTGCCCAATTAGTCATATCTCTTTCGAGATATGACCAACTAAGGGTTTATCATATATGACAGTTAAGTGACTATCCTAGTCTCCAAGAGCGTAACTTATATTCTCTTGGTTAACATAAAAGAAAACCAACAGGAGTGTTCGTTTTTCGGCCGAATCTATTGGCTTTTACGAGATTTTTCCCGTGAAAGGAACTATCAAGCTTTTTCCATTAGAAGAGTCTTGCATAAAAATATTTCTTATTCAGTCCGCATGTGATTTGAAAAACTGTTTCACAATCACGGGCTATGATTCAATTCATTTACGGCGGCCATAGCATTACTTGACGTGGCTTCCCTCTATCCTATTCTACAAATATTTTCTTAGTCACATCTCTGATGTGTTGAAATTTTATTCGTCCGTTCGTTTCTTCGTTTTTTTCTTTCTCTCCTTTTCTCACTAAGGCCGTTGGGAAATTGAAATGTTTTTGCTGTACCACGTGTCGCGTATCTCGCCTCTGATTGGTTGGCTCCCTTTGACAGAATTTGAAGGAGCGGGAACCCTCATTTTTTTATTTTTATTTTCGTCGACTTGAGCAGCCCTGAAAATTTTAGCTCCGTCAGACCAAAGACGTAAAAAGGAGTCAGAATTTAGTTGCGGGTTTGAGAAGCTCGCTGAAGAAGAAAATAGGGATCCCTTCTGACGAACAGAGGAGAAACAACAGATTGGACGATACTTCTTCCAAAGAAAGAAAGAGAGTTTGTTTCTCTAAAAAGGACAGTTTCCCATACACTGCTTATATACACTGCTTATATACGCGGGTCATTCAACAAATAAGATGATTTTTTCGGTATTAAGACTTCTAATACAGATAGATATGCGTTGTGGCGCAGTGGATATCGGCTCGGAACGAGAAATCGGGGAACCGAGTTCGAAATCCAGTTGAATTCCTTGCATTCATTTACGCGCATATACCCTTGGGAAAGTTATTAATCCACCTCTTCCCTCCAGTTATGGGTTAAATAATAGGACAGCTTGGGTTCTATAGCCTTGGTCGGCAACCAGTCTACCGCAGAAAGCAAGGGCAACCTACTGCGGGATAATCTTCTGCCCAGTCAGTCATGTCTCTTTCGAGACATGATCGCCCAAGCGTGTTTCACGTATGGCACTTAACTGACTGAATACAGATAGAAGCTTACTTTTTTAGAAATTTTTTCCTTTACTTTTTTCCCAAAGGATTTAATCATTTTGCAGATTGAAAAAAAAAACTTTGAGAGTTTTAGAGATTAGCAAAGATGCCCGACCAAGAAGCATATTCCAGGATTGAATAGAGCTCATTTGTCAAGTTTTTGGTTGCTGAAGGGTGCAAACCAGTTGAAATTCATAGGAGAATATCAACTGTGTGTGGTGTCACATGTTTCAGCCAAAGAATGTCTACAAGTGGGCTAAATTGTTTAAAGAAGGACGGAGCAGTGTTGAGGTTGAAGACAGGTCTGGGAGGCCTACAGAAGTGAGGTCTCCTGAGGTGATCGAATCTCTCAATGACCTCATTCAGTCTGACAGAAGGGTGACAGTGGATCACATTGCAAGGACTTTGAGCCTATCTGTTGGGACAGCACACAAAATTGTCCATGATGACCTTGCCTACTCAAATCAAGACAACACAAGTCTTCACATAGCAGTCCAAACGGTGCAGGCTATCAACGAGCTGGGCTGGGAACTGCTCCCTCATCTTCCTTACAGCCCAGAAACAAGTGGATGTGATGCAGCGAAACAGGCTTGTATGTGGATGACTAATACACACACACACACACACACACACACACACACACACACACACACATATATATATATATATATATATATATATATATATATATATATGCACACACACACACACACACACATGAAATGATTTGTTTGAACATTATTTTTGATCGATACTCATATTTAAGTAGATATTTTGTTTTTAATTAAACAGTATTATATATTTATAACTACTGGCCTGATTATTTTCGATAAATTTTTATTACGAAAATGTGTGTCATTCGGCAGGATTCGAACCTGCGGCCCCTATCTACATAGGGTAAACTACCATTTGATCTGGCAACGTCTTAGATCTCTCGACCACGAATGACCTCTAGTCTAAACGAGGTTTTAATCAAGCCTATATAACACAATTTTCGATCGATTCATCGCAACAACCATATCTGCTCTGAAATGTATCGTAATGTCAACAAATGTAAACATGTAACATGTTTACATTTGTTGACATGATATATATATATATATATATATATATATATATATATATATATATATATGCATGAATAAAAGTAAGCACAAATAGAGTATTTTTTAAATACATTTATAAAATGCAAGGGTACGGTCATCAGTGATGTTACGCTGGCTTCATTACGGGTATCGGGTATTGCAACACCAGGTCCGTTTTGTCAGGTATCCCGACCTGTTACTAGGCCGCCTCCCCGCTTAATGGGCTCCACGATGCAATAATTGTATCAGGAGATATATTTTACTTATAGAATGGCACTGAAATATGCATTAGCCAGTCAGACTTTGCTCGAAAATCGTACAAACAGAGAGGAGTATATTACTCTACATTAAAATAAACACAAAGCCAATATACATCCCCACGAATTCTAATAACCCCCACTCATATTCAAGCACAAAACCTTCTCCATAGTATATAAAATTAGCAATAACTCTTCCAGTGAAGACGTCTTTTACAAAGATAATAGATTTTTATAACTGTCTTAAAAATAGTGACTATAATTGCTCTGACCTCAAATACGTAACAAAACAAAAAAAAAAAAAAAGAATAAAAATATAAACAAATTATTTGGCATACACCCCCATTTAACCAAATTGTTAGTACTAAGTTAGAGCAGAAGTTCCTCAATTTAGTTGAGAAACACCTCCCATGAAATAATCCACTTAGTAAATTTTTAAATATAAACCGGCGTTGCTTGGGTGTAATGAAAGCTTTAAAACTAAACCATGGTCCTGGAGCTCAGACTCTTTGGACGTTGGCACGAAAGATTAAAAAGCAATAGTTGTTTCCAGTTAAAGCGAAACCGTAGACTGAAAGAAAAATAAATGGATATAAGTCAAATTTTGATTTCCTGGTATCGATATCAAATTATATTTTTCGTCGTAAACTGAATTTTGAAGGCTAAATAAGTCCTCTGATTAAATGGTACCATGGCTGAGACTAAGAACTAAAATTATACCTACTTAGAGCCAAACCCGAAGCAAAAACTAAAATAAAAGGGCTGAAAAAAATACAGACATACAGGCAGATAAACAGACACACACACAAACATCTTGCCTTTTATATATATATATATATATATATATATATATTATCGATTTTCTGCACTATTGTAAAACTGCTACCTTGAAACTTCTGAATATCGTTTCTTATGTCTTTGTCTATCAGTGTATCGAATTTGATTAAAATCTGACCACTCCTTCTATAACCCGATTTTTTCGATTAACGATTTTCGATATTTATCGGGTGTACCTCGACACAAAACCTAGCTATGAACACTTGCAGACGCTTATAGTACAACTGTGTAAAATTTCAAGAAAATCGGTTTAGCCGTTTCGGAGTCTATAGGTAACGGACGGACACACACACACACACACACACACACACACACAGACAAAGTTCCATTTTTAAATAAGTTTAGATACACTTAATTTATAAATGTACAGGTAATCTTGAAAAGGTATTTCCAAGGACTGGCGTATTAAACCAACGTAATTAAATTACTACTTATTGCCCCTCATAAGATTATTCACACTTTTAAATATAGCTATTATCTCATTCAGTCAGTTAAGTGCTATGCATGATCCACGCTTGGGCGATCATACCTCGAAAGAGACATGACTGACTGGGCAGAAGATTATCCCGCAGTAGGTTGCCATTGCTTTCTGCGGTAGACTGGTTGCCGACCAAGGCTATAGAACCCAATCTGTCCTGTTATTTAACCCATAACTGGAAGGAATAGACGGATTAATATCTTTCCCAAGGGTATTTGCGCGTAAGTGAATGCAATAGAATTCGGCTGGAATTCGAACTCGGCTCCCCGATTTCTCGTTCCGAGCCGATATCCAATGCTCCACAACGCACATTATCTCATTACGTCTATTATTTGCTGTAGTGTACAATTTCAATTAATTTATATTCCTTGAAACTAAACTTTATAAACTGTGACTTTGTTGTATATTTTTAATTTCTCTGTTAGTCATTTATTAACTGGTACTTCTGTTTTTGAAGACTAACTTTATTTGCCAATTCTATTTTCTTAGAAATAGTTTTCTTTTTATATTAGCAAAACCCTTTAGGACGAATATTTTATACTTTATTGATCTAATTTTTTTTATTATTGTCTACTCTCCTCTTCTAAAAATAATACATTGGCTACGGTCTTTTTTTTTTTTAATCATTTCACCCCAAGGAAAGCATTTTACTGCCACTGTTGCGCAGGGGGTTACGTAGGAGGAAAGTGATGAGAAAGAGTGACAGGTTATAGGGGGTCTCAGGAAGTGGGTAAGAGAAGTATGAAAGTGGCCATAAAGTGAGGGATCAGTATACATATTGATTGTGATGTACAATTGATCCCCTACTTTATAACCACATAATAGTATAGAAATCTTTTTTTTTTAAACATTTCACCCCAAGGAAAGCATTTTACTGCCACTGTTGCGCAGGGGGGTTACGTAGGAGGAAAGTGATGAGAAAGAGGGGTTAGTTATAGGAAATGTCAGGAGGAGGGTAATAGACGGATGAGAATACAGGTATAATGGGGGTGGAGTGGATGGAGAAAAGACCTTGAGAGAATGGATGCGAGTTAGTGAGATAGGAGATGTCTATTGACCATACATTTAAATTCCTGATGATTGTAGCTGTCGGGGAAGCAAGTATATTGATGGGAATTCTACCGTGGTGGATGGCCGAAGACAGTGACAAAATAGTGGCATTGTGGCGTTGTGGTCCCTGGTCTGATTACAGACATTTGAGTACGTTGTTGGAAATATCAAAATTGATTGTATTCAAACCAGGTTTAAATTGTTTAATGTAGAGTGCTTCGAGGATTTTTAGTTTCTGTTTATTATTTTCTTGTTTAAGTATGTACTTATTATCAACAAGCGTTTTTCTCAGAAGTGTGCGTTGATAACCGTGTTGTTCTAAATGTTCTATATATATATATATATATATATATATATTGAAATGGCTAGATGTAACCGTAAGTGCTATGCTAACAGTTTTTCGTAATTGCTATGCTAACAGTTTTCTTTTCTCTTCTCGCTTGTGGAACTCTGTTTCGGCTTCTTGCTTCCCTGTCAACTTTGATAAGACAGATGTGAAACAATCTCCTCAGATTTATTTTAAGACAAGTATAGTTATAAGGTTGTTGTAAGAGTGTGTGCAATATGTAAGATAGGCAGTGGTTGACTCTAGACATGAAGATCTGATTCTTGTAAAGATAGAGTATAGGAAGAAAGTCTCAAACATTTTCTGGTGTTAGAACCTAACATATTCTCCATCATCTCGAGGTTCACAAGGCAAAAAAATTTATTACTTTCTCACCGGCGCAATGTAGCTTCCCTGTGAATCATCTACAAATACATTCACGGCTTTTGCTCCGATGAACTTTGCTCAATGGTGCCTCCTATATATGCCACAAGATTAGCAACTAGGTTACACCCTCTTACTGTGAAACCAATAAATTGCAAACGCAAATTCTACTCCAGTAGCTTCTTTTCTCGTACTCCTCGCCTATGGAATTCCCTTCCATTTACTTGCTTCCCCGACAGCTACAATCTCCAAGAATTTAAATGTAACGTCTATAGTCACTAACCTGCATCCCCACTCTCTCATGGTCCTTTTCCGTCCACTTCACTCTCATCAGTATTCTCATCCTTCTCTTACCCACTTCCTGACACCCCCTATAACCAGTCACTCTTTCTCATAACTTTTCCCCTATGTAACCCCCTACAAAACAATGGCAGTAAAATGCCTTGCTTGGGGCGATAGGATTATAAAAAGAAAAGATAGATAGATAGATAGATAGATAGATAGATAGATAGATAGATAATGAACAGACTGAGATAGCTAGCTAGCTAGATAGATAGAGAGATAGATAGATAGAGAGATAGATAGCTAGATAGATAGATAGATAGATAGCCACAATCTTCAAGAATATAAATGTAAAGTCATCTCCTATCTCACTAACAAGCATCCTCTCTTTCACGCTCCTTTCTCCGTCCATTCCACTCTCATCATTATTCTCATCCTTCTTTTACCCACTTCCTGACACCCCCTATGACCAGTCACTCTTTCTCATAACTTTCCCCCTATGTAACCTCCTGCAAAACAGTGGCAGTAAAATGCCTTGCTTGGGGGCGATATGATTATAAAAAGAAAAAAATTCTGCAACAAAGTTTAATTTATTATAATTTCATGAATTTACGTGCAGGAGGGGAACAGATGTAAAAAAATATTTTTTTAAAGATTTAAAAAAAATAATATTTTCAAAAATAATATCATTCATTTGTGAATGAGTACTGAAAATTTCATTAAAATCCGTCCGTTATTTGATTTTTTCGAGAATTTTCAAATTAATGTGTTTTTTTGTCACCGGAAAAAAGTGGGTTATGTATTATTACGTTTTCCATTGTAAACTCTCGTAACGCTTTGTTTACCCGCTAACTAAAATCAAAACAAGATATACCGTTAAAATATCAAATATGTTGGAAGGGATTAAAAATGTTTTAAAATAATTAAAAATTATTTTGATCTTTCCTCTTAATAATAATAAAAACATTTTGATGGAAAAAGTTTGTTTTTATTAAGTTTGGGATCTTTTTTTAAGTTCATACTATGCTCTTTTTTAGCGATTTACATATATATATATATATATATATATATATATATATATATATATATATATAACTGTAATGGTTGTTACAATGTTTTTAAATTCATAGTATCACTACACAAAAAAATTCTCATGTTTCGAAGCCAGCCCATTATGTTTTGGCTTCATCCTCAGGTGATCACCTGAGGATGAAGCCAAAACATCTCGGGTTATTTTCTTTGGGCTACGTGCTGACTCGGTCCGAAACCTTTTGACTGGTGTTCATGTGCTTAGCTCTTTTTTTTTTCTTTCTTATAACCATTTTTCCTTCCACGTAAATCCGCGGAGGGTTTTTCGACACGAGTATAGTTATAAGTTTGTCATTATATATATATATATATATATATATATATGTATATTACGATTTTTCTAGTTTGGCTCATGGGGTTTTTATTTTCTTCTAAATAGATTGATTAATTGTAAATGAATAGGGTGGTAGATAGACTGATTGATAGACAGACAAAAAGATAAATAGATATAAATTGTTTTAGTTTCATATTTTTGACAAAAAGATTTTCATTAATGAAGAAAAGGTTGTCTGAAAGATATATATATATATATATATATATATATATATGCGCCGGGACATGGAAATTCCCAGGTTGGTGTCTGGGGGTGCGTTTATAGCACTGGACAAGATACCATCCTTAGTCTTTGTTAAGACAGGTATCTAGGAGAAGGAAACTCTGATGTAAAACCTGAGGTCTTTTCTTGCTTAATCTGTGGCAATTTTTTGCACCGACTTGAGTTTATGAATGGATCCAAAAAGTGTGGATAGTATTTGCACAGGCTTTCACCACTATAATCAAATCATTTGTGTGGGTTTCTTGAAAACTTAAGTTTATTCAAAAGACCTCCACACACAAAAGTCTATAGGCGATAGGGTGAAGGCGACGGGAACAGGTGAAGGATATCACTGGAAGTTCCTAGCTGGATCTCTACACTGTGGCGACCGTTGGGTGATGGCCGTTCTGCACAAATTCCTGAGCAATTGTGCAGTTCGTGTCCTCCATCGGTGACAAAGCAGCCCTATTTAGGGACAGCACTGCTTTCCCCATGCTGGGGAGGGGGCGATAAAAGGAGCCCTAAACAAATTCTTGCTCAAAACCACCCTTGACAGTGAACTGCACCTGCCTAGGTATCCAGCAGGCAGTCTCAATAATAGAAAAAGCAAAAGCTTTCATTTTGGATCTTGGAATGTCCGCACTCTACTTGACAATGATAATCAGCCAGAACGTAAGACAGCTCTTGTTGCACTTGAGCTGAAAAAGTTCGGGATTGATATTGCAGCCCTTAGTGAAACGCGCCTGGCTGGCAACTCGCAACTGACTGAAGAGAAAAGCGGGTATACCTTTTTCTGGAGCGACAAAGGCCCAGAAGAGCCTCGTCATTCCGGAGTAGGATTTGCTATCAAGTCCAACCTTGCTAAGTCATTACCAACCCTTCCAAAGGGGTTTTCAGATCGCCTAATGACATTAACCCTCAATCTAGAATGCGATACCCGTGTCGTATTAATTAGTTGTTATGCTCCCACATTAGACAGACCAGAGCCGGAGAAGAATGAATTTTACCAACAACTGAGGAAAATTGTTGCGAATGTGCGACACAAGGATAAACTTGTATTAATGGGTCATTTTAATGCTCGTGTGGGTGTGGATAGCGCATCATGGGGTGGTGTTTTGGGTCATCATGGTGTTGGTCGTATGAATGATAATGGTCTTCTTTTGTTGTCACTTTGTAGGGAGCTTAACCTGTGTATTACCAACACGGTATTCCAACAGAAAAACTCCCACAAGACTACATGGATGCACCCTCACTCAAGGGATTTGCACCTGATTGACTACACCATCACCAAAAGACGTGACATTAAAGACTTTCATATCACTCGTTCATTCCATACAAGTTGCTATCTTTCCGACCATGCATTGCTCCGAAGTAAAACAACGTTGCATTTACAACACAGACGAATGAAACGCTCCTCTGTCCCCGCCCTTCCATTAAAAAGCACCGGTCAACAAGCGGCACTGTCGGCCCACCTTCATCATTCATTAGATTCTGTTGAAATAACTGGTGATATTGAATCTTCATGGAAATCATTACGCGACGTAATTCACACATCTGCATTGGAAGTTCTGGGCTTACCTATCCGTAAGCATCAGGACTGGTTTGATGATCAAAATGTTGAGGCACAGGATTTGGTCAACGAGATGCACAAGGCTCACACAATCTGGATTGAGGATAAGAACTCCACATTAAAGAAGAAAGAGTACAATGCATGCAAAAGCAAGGACCAGAAAACACTACGGCAGATGAAAGAGGCATGGTGGTCGTCACATGCCAAGTCAGTGCAAGAAGCATTTGATAGGAAGGACTCGAAAGCCTTTTATGAAGGTATTAAGAAAGTTTTTGGGCCACACGAATCTGGTGTTTCTCCCATATTTGCAAGTGATGGCACACTGCTGACTGACAGCGGATATTTTGAATCGCTGGAAGGAGCATTTTGAAGCAGTTCTAAACAATGCTTCTACAACTGACGAAGAAATAATTTCATCTATCACTGAGCGACCTGAAATTCCTGAACTCTCTTTCCTTCCAGCGGTACATGAGGTTTTTGTTGCTATCAAGCAAATTTCTTCTTTGTGCAACCTCTACTGCTTGTAGATAGGTTTCCCGCTGCTTGCAAGGCTTTTAGTCTGACAATCAGCATCAAGAAAACAGAGGTGATTTACCAACCTCGCTCCACACCAAAACAAGTTCTGGGTGTGAAGCAGCGGCCACCAGTATACAGCTTTCCCGATATACCAATCTGAGTAAAGATCTGAAATATGTGAAAAACTTTACCTATCTTGGAAGTAAGATTAATTGGAATGCTTCTCTTGATCATTAATCGAATCGCGAAATCAACTAGTGCTTTTGGGAAACTGCGCCATCGGTTATGGGATGATAGGGGGATTAGCCTAAGGACTAAAGTACTTGTGTATAAAGCAGTTGTGCTAACGACGCTGCTTTATGGATCGGAATCATGGACAGTCTATCATAATCACATCCAGAAACTTGATGTTTTCCACAAAAATTGCCTTAGAACAATTTGTGGTTTCGCCCTAAACAATCGGATGTCTAATGCGGACCTATTCACGCGCTGCAGTATTAGCGGAATTGAGAGCTTTTTGATGCAATCACAGCTACGTTGGGCAGGACATGTCTTGCGTATGGAAGATGACCGGATACCAAAGCGGCGAGCTCAGCAGTGGACGGCTGAATGTGGGTAGACCTCTGCTTCGCTTTAAGGATAAGCTGAAAATGAATTTGACATGTACAAATATTCCTCACCGTGATTTTGAACGAATTGCCTCTCAACGAATTGAATGGAGATCTGTCTGCCAGAGGGGCATCAAGCAGTTCTCTGAGACTGAGATTGACCAACTGCGCGTAAGACGTGAGAGAACCAAAGCATCTGCAAGTGTCCCAGCCGATCATTCGTGAAATCTTCCTTCTTGCCTCCATTGTGGGCTTGTTTGTGAAATCTCTTGCAGGACTCAAATGCCATTTACGATTGAGTAAGTGCGGGCATGCTACATCAAATTAAACGGTTGTCTAGACCTCATACGTCGTGATAGACGGGAGAGTCCATTATATATATATATATATATATATATATATATATACTGTCATCCGCAGACACATCTGTTTCGCCGTATCACAGCTTATCAGTACGGTTAGACCCCGATTGCTTTTTTACCCGGGATTGAAACCCGACCGAAATGGAGTCAGTCGGCGACTCTACCCTGGGCTATGGGCGTTCGGTGGAAGTAGGCAGACTTTTTAGCGCATATCATTATACGCGCCCAATAGCTAGAGCGCTCTAATTCATTTCACTGAATGAGCGATAGATAGATAGATAGATAGATAGATAGTGAGAAAAAGAGAGAGAGAGAGAGAGAGAGAGAGAGAGAGAGAGGGTGGATGTTTTTCTTTTCAACAGACAACAGACAGACTGATAGCGAGACTGATATTTCTTGTTTTTATGGGCTTTGTTCCATATTATATATTACGTGTGAAGTAGTTGAAGATGGTGGCAGACAGACTGACTGACAGACAGACAGACAGACAGATAGATAGATAGATAGATAGATAGATCGATAGAAAGATAGATAGATAGAAAATGAACAGACTGAGATAGATAGATAGATAGATAGATAGATAGATAGATAGATAGATAGATAGATAGATAGATAGATAGATAGGGTTTTATTTTGGCATTTTTAACTAAACAATTTTTATTCATGAAGAAAAAGTTTGTCTGACTGAGATGGGGAAATTTTTCTTTTCTTTTATAGACAGAAAGATATACTGATAGATAGACTGATACACAGACTGACAAGATTTATCGACAAACGCAGAGAGTGATATATAGACTGATAAATAGATTAATAGAGAGATAGACAGATTGATAGACAGGCAGATAGAGTGACTGATTGTCAAATTGACAGATAGATTGATAGAGAGAAAAGGAGAGAGTGACCGATAGTCAGATTGATAGACTGATAGATTGATAAACAGAATGAAAGCTTGATAGCCAAACAGACTGATAGATTAGTAGACAAACAGATTGATAGATTGATAGACAAACGGATAAGGTGACAAATAGATTGATAGATCGATTGATAGACAGATAGACTGATAGTTTGATAGACAGACGGATAGACTGATAGACTGATAGATCGATTGTTATATTAATAGACACACAGACTGATAGATTGATAGATAGTCGGATAGAGTGACAGATAGACTGATAAATCGATTGATAGACAGACAGACTGATAGGCAGACGAATAGACTGATAGATCTACTGATAGCCAGATTAATAGTCAGATTCATAGACAGACTGACAGATTAATAGACAGACTGATGAATTGATAGACGGATAGAGTGACAGACAGACTAATAGACTGATAGACAGACGGATAGACTGATAGATCGATTGATAGCCAGACTAATAGTCAGATTCATAGACAGACTGACAGATTAATAGACAGACGGATATAGTGACAGACAGACTAATAGACTGATAGACAGACGGATAGACTGATAGGTCGACTGATAGCCAGACTACTAGTCAGATTCATAGACAGACTGACAGATTAATAGACAGACTGATAAATTGATAGACGGATAGAGTGACAGACAGACTAATAGACTGATAGACAGACGGATAGACTGATAGATCGACTGATAGCCAGACTACTAGTCAGATTCATAGACAGACTGACAGATTAATAGACAGACTGATAAATTGATAGTCGGATAGAGTGACAGACAGACTAATAGACTGATAGACAGACGGATAGACTGATAGATCGACTGATAGCCAGACTACTAGTCAGATTCATAGACAAGACTGACAGATTAATAGACAGACTGATAAATTGATGAACGGATAAATTGACAGACACAGACTAATTTGATAGACAGACGGATAGACTGATAGGTCGACTGATAGCCAGACTACTAGTCAGATTCATAGACAGACTGACAGATTAATAGACAGACGGATAGAGTGACAGACAGACTAATAGACTGATAGACAGACGGATAGACTGATAGATCGACTGATAGCCAGACTACTAGTCAGATTCATAGACAGACTGACAGATTAATAGACAGACTGATAAATTGATAGTCGGATAGAGTGACAGACAGACTAATAGACTGATAGACAGACGGATAGACTGATAGGTCGACTGATAGCCAGACTACTAGTCAGATTCATAGACAGACTGACAGATTAATAGACCGACTGATAAATTGATAGATAGATAGATAGACAGACTAATAGACTGATAGACAGACGGATAGACTGATAGATCGACTGATAGCCAGACTACTAGTCAGATTCATAGACAGACTGACAGATTAATAGACAGACTGATAAATTGATAGACGGATAGAGTGACAGACAGACTAATAGACTGATAGACAGACGGATAGACTGATAGATCGACTGATAGCCAGACTACTAGTCAGATTCATAGACAGACTGACAGATTAATAGACCGACTGATAAATTGATAGACGGATAGAGTGACAGACAGACTAATAGACTGATAGACAGACGGATAGACTGATAGGTCGACTGATAGCCCAGACTACTAGTCAGATTCATAGACAGACTGACAGATTAATAGACAGACTGATAAATTGATAGACGGATAGAGTGACAGACAGACTAATAGACTGATAGACAGACAGATAGACTGATAGATCGACTGATAGCCAGACCACTAGTCAGATTCATAGACAGACTGACAGATTAATAGACAGACTGATAAATTGATAGACGGATAGAGTGACAGACAGACTAATAGACTGATAGACAGACGGATAGATTGATAGGTCGACTGACAGCCAGACTACTAGTCAGATTCATAGACAGACTGACAGATTAATAGACAGACTGATAAATTGATAGACGGATAGAGTGACAGACAGACTAATAGACTGATAGACAGACGGATAGACTGATAGATCGACTGATAGCCAGACTACTAGTCAGATTCATAGACAGACTGACAGATTAATAGACAGACGGATAGAGTGACAGACAGACTAATAGACTGATAGACAGACGGATAGACTGATAGATCGACTGATAGCCAGACTACTAGTCAGATTCATAGACAGACTGACAGATTAATAGACAGACTGATAAATTGATAGTCGGATAGAGTGACAGACAGACTAATAGACTGATAGACAGACGGATAGACTGATAGGTCGACTGATAGCCAGACTACTAGTCAGATTCATAGACAGACTGACAGATTAATAGACAGGCGGATAGAGTGACAGACAGTCTAATAGACTGATAGACAGACGGATAGACTGATAGATCGACTGATAGCCAGACTACTAGTCAGATTCATAGACAGACTGACAGATTAATAGACAGACGGATAGAGTGACAGACAGACTAATAGACTGATAGACAGACGGATAGACTGATAGATCGACTGATAGCCAGACTACTAGTCAGATTCATAGACAGACTGACAGATTAATAGACAGACGGATAGAGTGACAGACAGACTAATAGACTGATAGACAGACGGATAGACTGATAGATCGACTGATAGCCAGACTACTAGTCAGATTCATAGACAGACTGACAGATTAATAGACAGACGGATAGAGTGACAGACAGACTAATAGACTGATAGACAGACGGATAGACTGATAGATCGACTGATAGCCAGACTACTAGTCAGATTCATAGACAGACTGACAGATTAATAGACAGACGGATAGAGTGACAGACAGACTAATAGACTGATAGACAGACGGATAGACTGATAGATCGACTGATAGCCAGACTACTAGTCAGATTCATAGACAGACTGACAGATTAATAGACAGACGGATAGAGTGACAGACAGACTAATAGACTGATAGACAGACGGATAGACTGATAGAGGGATAGGAGAAATAATAAGGAAGCAATGTGGCGACCGGACTCAGTTTTCCATGTCTCTCGGGAGAATAATTAATCTGGACAATCATTGAACTCAGCGCCCTGCGTTTTACACCTGATCGACTGTTAAATAGGGCGCTGGTACCAACTGGACAAACAAGGGTTGTACAAAAGGGCGTAACTGAACCGTGACGCCAGCCACTCACCACTCCCAACCGTAGTCAAATATGTCTAGCGAGACTTGTCCTGACTAGTTTTTTTTTTATTATTAAAATCGATGATCAAGGTCTTTCAGTTTAATTTTATTACATTTTTCCGTTTGTCTAAAATATATCACGCATTCGGCTCAACTTTGTAGTTAAATTTGGATTTTTGACAATTTTTGTTATTAAGAAAATATTATCTCGACAAAGTTAACCGGCAACTCGCCCACATTTTAAAGTAATTAAAGCAAAACTAATTTAATTTCGCAATTTACATTGCTGTCCACGTCTTTGTTGCCATATTCACGCTATTTGACCATTATACGCCCCAGCCTTCTCAAGAGTTCGAATTCCAGCTAAATTCATTGCATTCACTTACGCGCAAATATCCTTGGGAAAGGTATTAATCCGCCTATTCCTTCCAGTTATGGGTTAAATAACAGGACAGATTGGGTTCTATAGCCTTGGTCGGCAACCAGTCTATCGCTGAAAGCAATGGCAACCTACTGCGGAATAATCTTCTGCCCAGTCAGTTATGTCTCTGTCGAGACATGATCGCCCAAGCGTGTATCACGTATGGCACTCAGCTGACTGACTTCTTAAGAAACTGTCTATATTTCTGAGATGAGATATTTTAATTATTTACACTATTTACATTGTTCGGGCTGATGTCTTCATCTTTGTTGCCATATTCACAACATTTCGGCCGTTGTACGCTCCGGCCTTTTTAAGGATCTGTCTATATTTCTGAGACGTCTATATATCTTAGATGAGAACTTTTAATTGTTTTACTTTTTTTATTGTTCGGACTGTTGTCCTCATCTTTGTTGTCATATTCACAACATTTCGGCCGTTGTACGCTCCGGCCATTTTAAGAATCTGTCTATATTTCTTAAACGTCTATATGTCTGAGATGAGATATTTTAATGATTTTACTATTTTTATTGTTCGGACTGTTGTCCTCATCTTTGTTGCCATATTCACAACATTTCGGCCGTTGTATGCTCCGGCCTTTTTAAAGATCTGTCTATATTTCTGAGACGTCTATATTTCTCAGATGACATATTTTAATTATTATACTTTTTTTATTGTTCGGACTGTTGTCCTCATCTTTGTTGTCATATTCACAACGTTTCGGCCGTTGTACGCTCCGGCCGTTTTAAGAATCTGTCTATATTTCTTAAACGTCTATATTTATGAGATGCGATATTTTAATTATTTTACTTTTTTATTATTCGGACTGTTGTCCTCATCTTTGTTGCCCTACTCACAACATTTCGGCCGTTGTACGCTCCGGCCTTTTTAAGGATCTGTCTATATTTCTGAGACGTCAATATTTCTTAGATGACATATTTTAATTATTTTACTTTTTTTATTGTTCGGACTGTTGTCCTCATCTTTGTTGCCATATTGACAACATTTCGGCCGTTGTACGTTCCGGCCATTTTAAGAATCTGTCTATATTTCTGAGACGTCTATATATCTTAGATGAGAATTTTTAATTATTTTACTTTTTTTATTGTTCGGACTGTTGTCCTCATCTTTGTTGTCATATTCACAACATTTCGGCCGTTGTACGCTCCGGCCATTTTAAGAATCTGTCTATATTTCTTAAACGTCTATATTTCTGAAACGAGATATTTTAATGATTTTACTTTTTTTATTGTTGGGATATTTGTCCTCATCTTTGTTGCCCTACTCACAACATTTCGGCCGTTGTACGCTCCGGCCTTTTTAAGGATCTGTCTATATTTCTGAGACGTCTATATTTCTTAGATGACATATTTTAATTATTATACTTTTTTTATTGTTCGGACCGTTGTCCTCATCTTTGTTGCCATATTCACAACATTCGGTCGTTGTACGCTCCGGCCATTTTAAGAATCTGTCTATAGTTCTTAAACGTCTATATTTCTGAGATGAGATATTTTAATTATTTTACTTTTTTTATTGTTGGGATATTTGTCCTCATCTTTGTTGCCCTACTCACAACATTTCGGCCGTTGTACGCTCCGGCCTTTTTAAGGATCTGTCTATATTTCTTAAACGTCTATATTTATGAGATGCGATATTTTAATTATTTTACTTTTTTTATTATTCGGACTGTTGTCCTCGTCTTTGTTGCCATATTCACAACGTTTCGGCCGTTGTACGCTCCGGCCATTTTAAGGATCTGTATATATTTCTGAAATGTCTATATTTCTGAGATGAGATATTTTAATTATTTTACTTTTTATATTGTTGGGATATTTGTCCTCATCTTTGTTGCCCTACTCACAACATTTCGGCCGTTGTACGCTCCGGCCTTTTTAAGGATCTGTCTATATTTCTGAGACGTCTATATTTCTTAGATGACATATTTTAATTATTTTACTTTTTTTATTGTTCGGACTGTTGTCCTTATCTTTGTTGCCATATTCACAACATTTCTGCCGTTGTATGCTCCGGCCTTTTTAAGGATCTGTCTATATTTCTGAGACGTCAATATTTCTTAGATGACATATTTTAATTATTTTACTTTTTTTATTGTTCGCAATATTGTCCTCATCTTTGTTGCCATATTCACAACATTTCGGCCGTTGTACGTTCCGGCCATTTTAAGAATCTGTCTATATTTCTGAGACGTCTATATATCTTAGATGAGATCTTTTAATTATTTTACTTTTTTTATTGTTCGGACTGTTGTCCTCATCTTTGTTGTCATATTCACAACATTTCGGCCGTTGTATGCTCCGGCCATTTTAAGAATCTGTCTATATTTCTTAAACGTCTATATTTCTGAAACGAGATATTTTAATGATTTTACTTTTTTTATTGTTGGGATATTTGTCCTCATCTTTGTTGCCCTACTCACAACATTTCGGCCGTTGTACGCTCCGGCCTTTTTAAGGATCTGTCTATATTTCTGAGACGTCTATATTTCTTAGATGACATATTTTAATTATTTTACTTTTTTTATTATTCGGACTGTTGTCCTCGTCTTTGTTGCCATATTCACAACGTTTCGGCCGTTGTACGCTCCGGCCATTTTAAGGACCTGTATATATTTCTGAAATGTCTATATTTCTGAGATGAGATATTTTAATTATTTTACTTTTTATATTGTTGGGATATTTGTCCTCATCTTTGTTGCCCTACTCACAACATTTCGGCCGTTGTACGCTCCGGCCTTTTTAAGGATCTGTCTATATTTCTGAGACGTCTATATTTCTTAGATGACATATTTTAATTATTTTACTTTTTTTATTGTTCGGACTGTTGTCCTTATCTTTGTTGCCATATTCACAACATTTCTGCCGTTGTATGCTCCGGCCTTTTTAAGGATCTGTCTATATTTCTGAGACGTCAATATTTCTTAGATGACATATTTTAATTATTTTACTTTTTTTATTGTTCGCAATATTGTCCTCATCTTTGTTGCCATATTCACAACATTTCGGCCGTTGTACGTTCCGGCCATTTTAAGAATCTGTCTATATTTCTGAGACGTCTATATATCTTAGATGAGATCTTTTAATTATTTTACTTTTTTTATTGTTCGGACTGTTGTCCTCATCTTTGTTGTCATATTCACAACATTTCGGCCGTTGTATGCTCCGGCCATTTTAAGAATCTGTCTATATTTCTTAAACGTCTATATTTCTGAAACGAGATATTTTAATGATTTTACTTTTTTTATTGTTGGGATATTTGTCCTCATCTTTGTTGCCCTACTCACAACATTTCGGCCGTTGTACGCTCCGGCCTTTTTAAGGATCTGTCTATATTTCTGAGACGTCTATATTTCTTAGATGACATATTTTAATTATTATACTTTTTTTATTGTTCGGACCGTTGTCCTCATCTTTGTTGCCCTACTCACAACATTTCGGCCGTTGTACGCTCCGGCCTTTTTAAAGGATCTGTCTATATTTCTTAAACGTCTATATTTCTGAGATGCGATATTTTAATTATTTTACTTTTTTATTATTCGGACTGTTGTCCTCGTCTTTGTTGCCATATTCACAACGTTTCGGCCGTTGTACGCTCCGGCCATTTTAAGGACCTGTATATATTTCTGAAATGTCTATATTTCTGAGATGAGATATTTTAATTATTTTACTTTTTATATTGTTGGGATATTTGTCCTCATCTTTGTTGCCCTACTCACAACATTTCGGCCGTTGTACGCTCCGGCCTTTTTAAGGATCTGTCTATATTTCTGAGACGTCTATATTTCTTAGAAGACATATTTTAATTATTTTACTTTTTTTATTGTTCGGACTGTTGTCCTCATGTTTGTTGCCCTATTCACAACATTTCGGCCGTTGTACTTTCGGGCCTTTTTAAGGATCTGTCTCGATTTCTGAGACTTCAATATTTCTGAGATGAGATATTTTAATGATTTTACTTTTTTCATTGTTCGGACCGTTGTCCTCGTCTTTGTTGCCATATTCACAACATTTCGGCCGTTGTACGCTTCCGGCCATTTTAAGAATCTGTCTATATTTCTGAGACGTCTATATTTCTTAGATGACATATTTTAATTATTTTACTTTTTTTATTGTTCGGAATGTTGTCCTCATCTTTGTTGCCATATTCACAACATTTCGGCCGTTGTACGCTCCGGCCTTTTTAAGGATCTGTCTATATTTCTGAGACGTCTATATTTCTGAAATGAGATATTTTAATGATTTTACTTTTTTTATTGTTGGGATATTTGTCCTCATCTTTGTTGCCCTATTCACAACATTTCGGCCGTTGTACGCTCCGGCCTTTTTAAGGATCTGTCTATATTTCTGAGACGTCTATATTTCTGAGATGCGATATTTTAATTATTTTACTTTTTTTATTGTTCGGACTGTTGTCCTCATCTTTGTTGTCATATTCACGACATTTCGGCCGTTGTATGCTCCGGTCTTTTTAAGGTTCGGTCTATATTGCTGAGATGAGATATTTTATTTTTTTAGACTGTTTACATTGTTCGGACTGTTGTTTTCATCTTTGTTGCCATATTCACGTCACTTCGGCCGTTGTACGCTCCGGCCTTCTTAAGAATCTGTCTATATTTCTGAGATGAGATATTTTAATTATTTATACTATTTACATTGTTTGGGTTGTTGTTCTTATTTTTGTTGCCAAATTCACGATATTTCGGCTGGAGTTTGAGTTATGGTAACAAAAAATCACCGCAAAAAGTGTTGCTAGAAATTTTGTACACTTTTTTCTTGCTTCAAATATAACGGTTGACAAATTCGCTTGCGTTCATTAGAACGTGAAAATTATCACCCCCCCCCCTGAAGATGATCTCGGAAAGAGGTTGAAAGTTCTTGGGTACCTTGAGAATTGAATGAAAATAACATCTATCAACCTTACAGCTCATTTCTGACATCTTTTGATTGTAATACGCGAAAGATTATCCGTGAGTATGAACGGATTTTATCAAAAATAAGCAAACATAATGTTTGCAATTTGCTTAATCTGACATGTCTAATATATATATATATATATATATATATATATATATATATAATACCGGCTATTAGGTCACCCCAGTGTTTTAAAAAATGATCTATTTCATACTATTTTTTAGTATTCATTCCCAGGTGAATAATTGTAAATGAAAATAGAAAGGTTCTTTTGTGAATACTGCACAATAACATGTGCATCAAATGAATTTATAAATATTTAATAATTACCTATATTGCAGTTTCATCAATGAAGGAATGAAGAAAATTTAGGCTAACTCGGACGAGTTTACTGTTTTTTTAAGAACACTCACGTAACGGTGGTTTTTTTGAAAGCTCACTTGGCAGGGCAGGGAATTTTTGAACGTGTAATTTTTTAAATTACAAGAAATTATAACATATATATATATATATATATATATATATATATATATATATATATATATATACCTAAACTTATTTATAATTGGAACTTTGTCTCTGTGTGTGTGAGTGTCTGTTACCTATAGACTCCGAAACGGCTGAACTGATTTTCTTGACAATTTACACAGTTGTACTATAAGCGTCTGCGAGTGTTCTTAGCTAGGTTTTGTGTCGAGGTACCCCAGATAAATATCGAAAATCGATAATCGAAAAAATTGATGTTTTGGTAGTTCTCGAGAACTTTTCTTCTGAATAAATTGTTTACTCTTTTTATTAGTGTGGCATTTTTAAAATCGAAATTGTTGTTGAATTTATTTCTGTGAATCACTAATACATTTGTAAGATTAGTGATGTCTCTTTTGTGTTCATATATACGTTTTTTTAGATTCCTACTTGTATCTCCGATGTACATCAATTTGCGCCCCGGACTTTTCTCAATCTCACCTTTACTTATGGTAATTATACTAAAACAGACTAACATACATCACAAAAATTTGAAAGTAAACGGTTGAATTCCCTTCATTTTAACATCTCGTGACTTTGCACTACACATGAAGGAATTCTAAAACAGGCTAACGCACATTATAAACAGTTTCAAAGAAAAACGGTTTGAATTCCCTTCATTTTAATATCTCGTGACTTTGTACTACACATGAAGGAATTCTAAAAACTAAAATATTCTGTTGATCTTTTGAAATGATTTGTGAGCGTTTTTATAGTTGCCAACACTGTTTGTTTATAGATACGTAATTTAGAATAAAGCTCATTTCGGCTTTTTGCCTTGATTAAGTCCATCACAGAACGAAACGCGTAGGTGATTGAAAATACAGTTTTCCTCTTGTCTTTATTTTATTTAACCATATATTATTATTATTATTATTATTATTATTATTATTAATATTAAATATGTATATTTATTAATAAATATGTTCATTTATTTATCTTACGTCAAATTATTTTTTGTCTATCTCTCTATCTATGTTATAACTCGTTACTAATGTTTATCATGTAATGTCTCGACTGATAGCAACAGTACGCTAACGAATCCTCTATCCGAGTTCTCCTGAAACTCTTATATATTTACCGAAACTCTCCCCACTGAGACGCGATGAGACACAAGGTGGGATTGTGCCCGTACAATCCCACCAAAGTTCAAAATTTACCCAGCCCCAGCAACCACGGAATTGGGAAATTTGCGTTGTCTATTTTCTTCAGTCGAGTTTCCGTCTTACTCTTCCCGAAGACTGAAAGCTTGACAATTTCAGGTTCTCCCAGAACTCTGGATTTATATCCAAAGTTTCGCCATTGATTCAAATTTTCTTATTTTCGGCAATATTGAAACAATAAAATGTTTATACATACGATGGGTAAATTGTCGTTGCTTCCAATTGTTAATTTCATACATTTTTTTTTTACAAATCAGATTAATTATAACTGAAATCAACTAATATTTCTCAAATAAATTTCAGAAAAGTATATTTTATTTTTGGAAGATATTTTTATACAGAAAATTATATAGCGATAAACAGCGACTAAAATAAGGGGTTATATGCAACTATTTTAGGAACAAAAATCGATTAATCAATATAATTTCGGTTGCAAATACACCACAGGATGTTCCTTACTTGAAATAGTAAATTTAATCTTAGCTTACATGATATCTCCAAAATATTTTTCTGATCCAATCTGAAAGCAAATAACGTGTTTTATTAAATTATTATGGATAATGTATTGTAATTGTAATCATAGTAAAATTCCAATTCCAATCGATATAATTTCTATTTGAAATGGATCGAAGTATTTTACTTACTGGAAATAATAAAATTAGTCATGTAGCTTTCAGTTTTTTTTAAAATCATTTCACCCCGAGCAAGGCGGAAATACCACTGATGAGCGGGGGGGGGGGGGGCTACATAACTTAAAAAAAATAATTAGAAGAGAGTGAGGAGTACAAACTAATTAGAAAGGAGCAATAGAAAGATGAGAATGCATGTGCGATGTCAGATACATAGGTGGAGAGAAAGGGAAGGATATACGGGGGTGGGGAGAGAGCTAGAGTTCAGTGGTTAATAGATGAGTATTGACATTGCATTTAAATTTCTGGAGGTTGTAGCCATCAGGAAAGCAAGAGTATGGGAGCGAGTTCCACAGAAGAGAGAAGAAGCTGCAGGAGTAGAATTGTCGTCTGCATTTGGCTAACCTGACTGTGAATGGGTGGGATCCAGTTGCCAGTCTGGTTGCACGAGTAAACACCTGTTGAGGAGGCACCAGTGACTTAAGTTCGTCCGAGCAGAAGCCATGAAAGTATTTATAGAACAGACAAAGGGAGGCCACATTTCGACGGTGGGGAAGTAGCTGCAGTCGAGCCGCCAAATCAGTACCTATCACATTACAGACTCTCCTTTGGAGCCTGTCGAGAACACCGAGAAGAACTGCAGCAGTACTCCATGCACGGACGGATGGTTGACTTGTATATATGCAGGATGGATTCAGGCGGAAAAAACATCCTGGATCGACATAGTGACCCAAGCTTCTTATTAGTAGATTTAGCTATGGATTCGATATAGTGGTTCCATTTGAGGCCTTACCCAAAGTTTCGCCACTGAGACGTGTGTGACACAAGGTTGGTTTTAACGTAACCTCTTCTGTCTAGTTTTATGTGGTGAATTCGAGCCAAAGGTCAAAATTAGCCAGACCTCGCATATTTCTTTTTTTTTTAATCAAATCACCCCAAGCAAGGCGGTGACGCCACTGATGCGCATGGGGCTACTTAAGAGTAAAATGATTGGAAAATAGAAAGCCGGAAACCACATTCTAAACAGGGAACAAGGGATGAACCTCTTCACCCGTTCAATAGATATGGGTGGAGTGTGAACCGGGCGATAGTTTAGTTTATCTACTCCAATTGAGAAAAAAAGAAAAGAGTGAAAAGATTGGATAAGAGAAAGCCGGAAACCACATCCTAAGCAGGGAACAATGGATGAGCCTCTTCACCTGTTCAAAAGACGTGGATGGAGTGTGAACCGGGCGATAGTTTAGTCTATCTACTCCAATTGAGAAAAAAAGAAAAGAGTGAAAAGATTGGAAAAGAGAAAGCCGGAAACCACATCCTAAACAGGGAACAAGGGATGAACCTCTTCACCCGTTCAATAGATATGGGTGGAGTGTGAACCGGGTGATAGTTTAGTCTATCTACTCCAATTGAGAAAAAAAAGAAAAGAGTGAAAAGATTGGAAAAGAGAAAGCCGGAAACCACATCCTAAACAGGGAACAAGGGATGAACCTCTTCACCCGTTCAATAGATATGGGTGGAGTGTGAACCGGGCTATAGTTTAGTCTATCTACTCCAATTGAGAAAAAAAGAAAAGAGTGAAAAGATTGGAAAAGAGAAAGCCGGAAACCACATCCTAAACAGGGAACAAGGGATGAGCCTTCTCACCCGTTCAATAGATATGGGTGGAGTGTGAACCGGGCGATAGTTTAGTCTATCTACTCCAATTGAGAAAAAAAAGAGAGAAAAAAGTGAAAGAAGATTGGAGAAAAGAAGGAAGAAAGCCGGGAACCACATCCTAAACAGGAAACAAGGGCTGAGCCTCTTCACCTGTTCAAAAGATGTGGGTGGAGTGTGAACCGGGCTATAGTTTAGTCTATCTACTCTAATTGAGAAAAAAAAGAGAGAAAAAAGTGAAAGGCGATTGGAAAAAAACATCCTAAACAGGGAACAAGGGATGAGCCTCCTCACCCGTTCAATAGATATGGGTGGAGTGTGAACCGGGCGATAGTTAAGTCTATCATACAAGATAAATTGTAGCGTAGGGAGCTGGTTAATTTTCCTTTGATTCGGCCTTGAGTCAGACTTAACCGAACTCCCTACAGCTTACAAGGTTTTATGCAGAGTTATAATCATCAGAAGTTTTTTCATCATCAGAAGGTTGGTCGCCGACAGGTTGGAATAGTGTAAGAATAAAATATACATTTTTCATGTTAAAATAGAAATTTATTAAAAGGAGGAATAACATCAGTTGTGGAAATTAATGTTCAATTAGAAGCATTATTAAGAGGTTAAGAGTAGAGTTCGTACAAAATGTTCGTAGTAGTAATTGTTGAAATAGATAAGGAGAAAGAGAAAGAGGACAATGTCCGAGTCGCTTGAAGTGGAAGTTACATTTAAGATGTGTGTCACTCTTTTCGGCAAAGATATAAGAATAATCAAGAATCTCTACTGGCAGCAAACGGCCTGCATACGGACAGGTAACGACCTCAGTAGATACACAAAGATAGAAAAAGGCGTAAGACAAGGATGTGTCTTTTCACCGGATTTGTTCAACCTATACAGCGAGAATATTTTGAGGACCCTAGATGACACACCAGGATTTATTATTGGAGGCCACAACCTGAACAACATAAGATACGCGGACGATACAGTACTGATTGCGGACACGGAAAGGAAACTGCAAGATCTCATACAGAAAGTAGCAGTGGAGAGTGACAAGAAGGGACTACAAATAAACTTTAAGAAAACTGAGTGCATGGTCATCAGCAAAAGATACAACCCAAAATGCCAAATACAGGTGGGGGATAACAGAATCAAACAAGTCCAAGAATTTAAGTACCTAGGAAGTGTTCTAACAGGAGATGGAAAGTGCGACACGGAGATCCGAAGGCGAATTGTCATGGCAAAGGACGCGTTCCAGAAGATGAGCAAAATACTAACACACAGGAAGATCTCAATAGAAACGAAGAAAAGAGTGCTAGACTGCTACGTGATGTCAGTTCTTCAGTACGGCTGTGAATGCTGGACAATATAATCGAAAATGAGGAAAAAACTGGAAGCGGCCGAAATGTGGTTCTACAGAAGGATGCTACGGATATCGTGGACTGAGCATACAAGCAACGACGAAGTGTTAGAAAGAATGGCAACAAAAAGGAAATTGATGCTGAGCATCAGGAAGAGACAACTGAAGTTCCTGGGACATGCAATGAGGAAGGAGAGCCTGGAGAACCTGATACTGACTGGCCAGATAGAAGGAAGGAGAGACTGAGGAAGGCAGCGGATAACATATCTGCAGAGTCTGATCAGGTGGATGACGGAACGGGGGTTGCCAGGAGCAACAGGAGCAAACATACTAAGAGCCACAAGGGATAGGGAGACGTGGAGATCCATGATCGCCTACGTCCTGAAGGGACAGGGCACATAGAAGAAGAAGAAGAAGTCTCTCTTTTGCTTCTCCGATCTCTGGCTGCTTGACTAACGTTGATGAAGTTTTTTTATTGTAATTTAGAATATTTTTGCATTTACACACGAAGTCCTTTTGGTCTTGCAAGTCGCTTTCTCAAAAGGGTCTTTATCCGTAGAGCGAGACTTGACGTCGTTTTCTGCCCGAAGACGGAGAGCTGGTCTGCCTTTCGCGACCAAGTTTTCATCCGTGAGACCGAGCCCCGACAGAATCGTTCTCTGCCCAAAGACAGAGAGCTTGTCTTTCTTTCTCAACCGAAACCCAATCCGTATACCAAGCCCTGACAGAGTCATTTCCTGCCCGAAAACAGAGAGCTGGTCTGCCTTTCGCGACCATGTTTTCATCCGTGAGACCGAGCCCCGACAGAATCGTTCTCTGCCCAAAGACAGAGAGCTTGTCTTTCTTTCTCAACCGAAACCCAATCCGTAGACCAAGCCCTGACAGAGTCATTTCCTGCCCGAAAACAGAGAGCTGGTCTGCCTTTCGCGACCATGTTTTCATCCGTGAGACCGAGCCCCGACAGAATCGTTCTCTGCCCAAAGACAGAGAGCTTGACTGTCTTTTTCAACCGAGACCCAATCTGTAGACCAAGCCCAGACAGAGTTGTTTTCTGCCCAAAGACAGAGAAATTGTCTGCCTTTCTCAAACAGGTCTTCATCCGTTTACCGAGCCCCAACAGAGTCGTTCTCTGCCTGAAGAAAGATAGCTTAACTGTCTGTCTCAATCGAGTCCTAATCCATAGACCGACAGAATCGATCTCTGCCCGAAAGAGAGAGCATGACTCAACCCAGTTTTAATCTGTAGACTGTGTAATGACAGTGTCGCTTTCTGCCCGAAGACTGAGAGCTTCTGTGCCTTACTGGTGAGTTTGTCTGTCTGTTGTAACCGATTCTTCATCCGTTCTTAAAGAGATCTTAACTGTCTTTCTCAACCGAATTTCAATCCATAGACCGAGCCCTAATAGAGTTGTTTTCTCCTTTAAGACAGAGAGTTTGTCTTAACCGATTCTTCATCCGTTCTTAAAGAGATCTTAGCTGTCTTTCTCAACCGAGTTCCAATCCGTAGACCGAGCCCTGACAGAGTCGTTTTCTGCCTCTAAACTGAGAGCTTGACTCTCTTTCTCAACGGAGTTTCCATCCGTAGATAGTACCGTGACAAGTGTCGTTCTCTGCCCGAAAACAGAGGCTTTGACTGTCTTTCTCAGCCTAGCCCCAATCCGTAGAACGAGCTCAATAGAGTCGTTTTCTGCATGAAGACAGGCCGTTTGTTTCCCTTTCGCAACCGAGTCTTACATGTGACCATAACAATAAATACATATTAGAGTCATACAATCATGGATGTAAACGTTCTCACTTCTAATTTTGAAAATTGCGCTTTCATAAACAATATCTGTTACGTGAGCGTTCTTAAAGAAAAGGTAAAATCAGTTATTGTAAGTCGCCTGGAAACACCGGAATGTAGAAATCAGTGTTGCGTAATGACTCGTTTACAAATTATATATATATAATTTGTAAACGAGTTATTACGCAACACTGATTATATATATATATATATATATAGCACTGTGCATAAGTATTAGGAACTATTTTATCTTTTATGAGGCATCAAAATAAAGTTTAAAATCACCCCTGCCCTAACACTTTTGCACACTACCGGTAGTGTACAAAATTATTTGTGGTGATTTTCCTAAAAACCTCACTGAAATTATAGTGGGTTATCCGTTCTAGTGTATGTTGAAACAGATTAACGGAATTTGGCCTCGTTAGTAGATAGCCCACTATAAGTTATAAAAAGGGTTATAAAACAAGAAAATCAAATTGAATATAGAAACAACATTTATATATACACAGATATCAATTAAGGTTTTTTTTTACAAATGAAGTAATGTCTTTGGGATGGGCTCAAAGAACGTTAAAATGCTTATAGCAGTAAGTGCCGAAAAGAGAATTTGTGCGTATGTATGTGGGAGCGTTTGTCAGTTAAGAATGTCTTTGATGTCTCCGCTCCTTTGGTCGGGTAAGTAGCTCAGGGGACAGCGAAGAAGAAGGTGAGAGGGAAAGGAGGCGAGCATAGTGGATCGCTTGACGAGGTCAAGGGACGTGCTAATTATGCTCGTACTTTCTCAACTGACGATGCTTTCTGTGTCGGCTTTTTTATTTCGTCTTTGTGGGTCCCAGCAGGTCATTTGAGAATTCACACCCGTATTTAATTCTGGGCTTCCCATTGGATGATAAATAAAATTCGCGTATGCTCGCGAAAAGGAATTTGATACGTATTAATTTTTGGTTTTCTCCCGGAACATATGAGTGGGGCCGGGTGCGCAAAGACCAGTTTTGGTTATTTGCTTTCCGGAACTCCGAGAGAAAACATCCGGTCCCTGGCTTTGCTCGGTACCACCACAAAATTTAAATACAGGCTGAAAAACCAAGTAAATTGCTTATAAATATTGATTATTTAAAACTAGGTGTAAAAGAAATGTATTAAAAATAGGTTATATTTAATTTTTCTTATTTTCTATTAAACAAGTTATTTTGAAACTACTCATTATTCTATTATCCTTGTATATGACTGACTTTTTCTTATTCCCCTCTCTCGAATTGATAAATTTAATGCTACTTCGCAAGACACAATTTGGGAACAAATACAAGTTGCTTGGAAGGAGATACCATTAGATACATTGAAGAAGCTTGTGATGTCAATGCCTGACAGAATGAAGGCTGTGATCAAAGCAAAAGGCTATTATACTAAATATTAAATTTATTTTGTGACATGTAGTTTTTCTTGTTAAAGCATTTGTTGAGTAAATCAAATAAAATGAATTTAATTAAATTGTTTATTTTCTGTCAATATGTCTCATAAAAGATAAAATAGTTCTTTTCCTCATACTTTTGCTCACTACTATATATATATATATACATATATATATATATATATATATATATACACATAGTAGTGAGCAATATATATATATATATATATATATATATATATATATATATATATTAGGTGCGATTGGTAATTTGTCGCAATTATTTCATTATTTCAAAGCGAAAGGCTATTATACTAAATATTAAATTTATTTTGTTACAAGTATCTTTTCTTGTTAAAGCATTTGTTGAGTGAATCAAATAAAATTATTTTAATGGAATTGTTTATTTTCTTTCAATATGCCTCATAAAAAATAAAATATTTCTTGTTCTAATATTTTCCCAGTACAGTATATATATATATATATATATATATATATATATATATATATTGTTTTAGACGGCGCGTTTTGTTCAGTGACGGACTTATTTGATTTTAGACATAAACTTTCTGTACACAAACGTCGTTACAGAGAAATGCTCAACTCTACTAATAAGACACTGAACAAAGACAAAAATAAAATTACCCCTCCCTAGATATAAAATCATAAAATTATGCCAACTAATCACCAAACAATATTTCATTATTTTCGGTAACCACTTCTATAGAATAAAATTTGGTTTACCAATGGGATCTCCTCTCAGCTATGTTCTCGCTTGTTTATTTTTAGATTTTCTAGAAAGCGACATATTTAAAAACATTCCGCTACCAAACTCTTCTTATTTTAGATACAGAAATGACTCCCCACTAGTATATTCACAAAATACCAAATTAACAGATGTTTTCAATGAACTTATTAACGTTTAATAGACTTCACGATTGAAACTGAATTCTAGATATCTCTTTCTAGATATCATGTTAAATAAAAACAATAACAAACTCAATGTTGAGATATACAGAAAAGCTACAAGAAAAAACCACCTGATCAATTTCTACTCAAACCACTCCTCTAAAATTAAATCTGGTATAATTAATGGTTTCTATTTTAGAGCATTAAGAATTTGCAGCCCCCAATATTTACCCCAAAGAAGAAATGGAGATATACACAAAAATAAAATTTCTCAGCATTTCCCACAATAATCGTTATTTTAATTAAATTCAATAGAATATAAATTAACAGGTGAAGCCAGGATAAATATTTTAATCACTTCTTCGGTTGTACCGTATATTAGAAAACAAGTATAAACATTTGCTGTGGATGTTAAACCCGTAGTGAAGTACAAGCTCTAACCGAAAAAGAGAAAATGGCTTATAGATATGACTAGACAGGGATAAATACAAAATAAACTTCTCAGAATTCTACACAATAAGTTTTTATATTTTAATTAGATTCATTAAAAATATAAATTGGCAGGTGAAGCTAGGATAACTATTTTAATAACTTCCTCGGCTGTATTGTTTATTAGAAAACCAGTTTAAACATCTATTCTGTATATTAAACCCGTAGTGAGGTACGAGCCTCAATCGCTGTGTGTTTAAAAAACTAAGGGCCTATATATATATATATATATATATATACAGAGATAGATAGATAGATAGATAGATAGATAGATAGATAGATAGATAGATAGATACGAACTAAAACTAAAAGTGAGCCAAAAGTCGACCGCGGTTTCACTCGCCGGATCGTCAGGACTTGGCCCTGACGATCCGGCGAGTGAAACGCGGTCGACTTTTAGCTC